>VZRV01006667.1:166863-183535 GCA_013398115.1 Falcunculus frontatus | reverse complement strand
GTGTCACCGCCCCGGGCCCCGCCGTCCCTCCGGGGACACGGCGGCGCTCCCGCCGCGGCCGGAAACGGAAATGCTGCGTACCGCGGGACATGCTGGGAGATGTAGTTCTACCGCTGTGCTCTCCTCCGGAAGTGAAGGCGTAGAAACGCCCCCCTCACGCCCGCCCCTGGGCGGGCAGTTAGGGTTTTCAGTCTTTAATAAACCTTCAATAAACGATTAATGACACTTAATGACGTTTAAGACCGTTTATCAACGGCAGCTCTGCGCCGCAGTTAATATGGAGTTGCCCCGGTGCGTTGTGGGACCGCGGTCTCTCTCCCCCGCCCCGGTGCGCGCTGGGACTGCGGCGCTGCCCGGTGCATGCCGGGAGTTGTAGTTCCGTTCCTCAGGGCCCGGGGGTTCTCTGAGGCGGCCCGGGCACGGCTGGGGGGTCGCGGACGCTCCGGGGACACCGGGAGGCACCGAGAGGCACGGGGGCGATGCTGCTGTCCCGAGCGGGGCGGGAAGGGGCGGCCGGGGACGGCGGGAGTCCCCCCGCCGGCCATTAGAGGGGGCCCGCGGGCCGCCAGTTCCAGGCCCTCTGCCGTCCTTCGCTGTGGGATTCGATTCCCAGCCAACGGGAGTTATTTGGTTTTATGTCTGATTATTAAAATTTTTACGTGTTGTTCAAACCGTGTTGTTTCTTACGGCTCGTTCCCGAGCTGCGCCAATCACTTGGGTTCGGGTTTAGTAAGCGTTGCAAAGTTTTTGCGAGTTTAAAGTACGTGTTTATTTAAATGAAAGCCATAAATCCGCTCAAGAAGTGGCTCTCCCGTTTTCCAGCTGCAGGGGTTGAAAGTATGGGTTTCTTGCAGAGGCATTTTGGGGTCTGACAGCCCCAAAAACACATCCAATATCCCAATTGTGTTGGGCAGGAATTCTGCAGGATTGGGGTGATGCCTTAGGTTTTAACTTTTATATTTTCAAACTCTGTAGTGCTTAGAGTGTAACTCTGAAGTTCCTTGGAGCCTGTAATTCCTGCTCTCTCGTACTGGGTAGACATAACAAAGCCTCTCCAGGCTTTGCCTTCAAGGACAGCCAGGCTGTTTTTAGGCCCAAAATGTGTAAACTAAAGATTCTAAGGGGGGCAAGCTGAGGAGAGTTACATCGCTAAAACTGGGGCTTTAATTGGAGAATTAACCCTGATATGCAAATGGTCCAAACCTATAAAAGTGTGAAGAACTCGTGACCTGGGGTCCATCTTGGGGTCCAATTTTTGGAAGCAGCCTCTGGCTCCCCCAGGGTGTACCTTGAAGGCCCTTCAAATAAATACCTGTCTTTATTCCCTTACTCTTGTCTAGTCTTTGTTTCTAGGTGGCTGCAGGAGGCATCAGGGGCAGGATCTCCTCCAAAGCAGCCACGAGAAGCACCAGGATCTGTCTGTGCCCTACAACAACAACAAAAATCCCGGTGTAATCCACTGCAAAGCTCTGGCCACGCTCCCTCTACACCCCCCAAATACTCTGAATTGTTTTCCCACTCTTTCCTGCAGCCTGACACGCTGTGGGGGGTTTTTTTAGTGTTAAATACACCACTAAAAGGGGCTTGAAATGAGAAAAGGGCGCTGCAGCTTCTGGGCTTTTATGGATTTATTAAACGGAGCTGTTCTTGTTGAGAAAAGAAGGGGAATCTGTGGTGTATCCACCCCTGAGAGCGAGCCCTGCAATGGGGCACACGGAGGGTGGAGTTGGTTGAACGGCGGCCGAAACTCTGTGGAAGAAATAAATCCCCGTGGAATTAGGCCCGGAGACAATAAAGGCAATAAAGTGTTGTGCCAGGGGGAGCTGAGAGCTTTGGAGAGCCCAAACTCGATCCTATCCAAAAGCAGAGTTAATTGGGGGCTGCCGAATGCTGCCGCAGAAGCCCCAGCCCAGGGCTCCATCTCTGCGGGTCTTTGCCCTTGTTCCGTGCTGGACCAGAATCTCCCCGAGCTCAAACGGGATATCTCCCATCCCTTTTTCCAACACGCCGAGAAATCCCATCCCTTTCTGCTGTGCCGAGCTCAGCCACCAGCGCCAGAGCCCACGAGAGGGAGCAAATCCCTGCTCAGAGCTCTCCCTGCCAGCGGCAGCTCCCTCTGGGAATAACCATGAGAGTTTCCCTCCCAAAATTGCGGCCCTGGAGCCTGGGGATGCCCCCGGGGCTGGCACAAGGGGAAAACGCAGGTCCCAGGGTGGCCGTGGGGTGACCCCAAGTCCTTGGGAAGGGCTGAGCAGCAACTGCCCGGCCACCAAATCCACCCTGAGAGCTCCTCTTCCTTGCTGATTCCCGGTGGATTTGCTCCCTGCAACTTCCCCTGCTCCACAAAGGGAGATGGAATCTGTGGCTCACTCGGGAAGGATCCCCTGGAGTCAAGGATAAGGCTTTGCTGGGTGTTATTTTAAACCAGCTGGGGAGCAGGGAGTGATCTCCCAGCAGGATAAATCCAGGGGTGTGGAGTTCTTGGTGTGCCCAGGAGCTTCCACAGCCATAAAGGGGCTCGGAGCAGTTGCTGCTGCAAAGGAGAAGCAATATCTGGAGATGAATCCGGAGCTGAGGCAGGGGGAAAAAAAAAAAGATTTCTGCTTTCTGGCCGTCTCTTGTGTTGAAGCAGCGCTTGCCTAACAAAAGTGGAATACTTTATTTCCGTGCTTTGAATGCAGCTCCTGTGTGCTTGATAAAATGAACCTATAAAATTGCAAATACGAGGCAATTTGACTACTGATGGCTAATGCATCATAAGGGCCCAGGGAATGGGAGCATTTAAAAATACCCCATCTAAACACTGGGCACTGCCTCCTTGCCTTGCTCTACAGCAGAATAAATAAACAATATGTGTCTATTACGTTGATGTCGTCCAAAGCCAAAAGAATGAGCGCACAATGTGTTACTTGCTTTTTATGGCTGATCCATTATGCCCAGAGACCAAAGTGGGAATGAGGAAAGGGGGAATCAACAGCTCTTTCCCTTCGAGGAAAGGCTCCTCTTGTTTCACATCCCCAGGGGAATTATTTTCCGTGGTTGCATCCAGCAGCAGGATCCTGCCCTGTTACCCCACCTTGGCTTGGGCTCCACCCCGGTTTTGGGGGCACAGCAGAGTCAGGGGAGAGGGGACAGAGCCCACAACACTCAACACCCTCTGTAGTGCAGGGAAATATGGGGAGAGCAGCTCGGTGTTGGTGCTGATTCCTGCAGGAAACAAAATTCCAGGGAGCTGACAAGGAACATGAAGAGAGACTTTTCACAAGGGATGGAGTGCCTGGACAAGGGGGAATGGCTTCAGACTGCCAGAGGGCAGGGTTAGATGGGATTTGAGCAAGGAATCCTTCCCTGGGAGGGTGGGGAGGACCTGGCACAGGGTGCCCAGGGAGGCCCAATCCCTGGAAGTGTCCAAGACCAGGCTGGATGGGGCATGGAACAGCCTGGGATAGTGGAAGCTGTCCCTGCCCATGGCAGGGGGTGGCACTGGATGGGCTTTAATGTCCCTTCCAACCCAACCCATTCTGGGATTCAAAGAGCAGAGCTGCTGCCCTCCACAGTCCCATTCCTGGGCTCATTTCTTCTCTCCAAGGAGCTGATTCCAAACCAACCAGTGCTGGCAGAGTGGGAACATCCAGCTCGGGGAAATCCACACCAGCAAACCCCGTAATCTCTTTTAAATTGTCTGAGAGTGGGAGGAATAAAAGAGAGTGAAAATTCCCCCCCCCCCCCCAACCCCCCCCAGCTTTTCCTGGGCAATCTCGGAATTTATTGAGACAACTCCTGTGGGATGCTCCATCATCTCATCCAAGACTTGTGTATCGACTCTTTCCCTGCTGCTGCTGAGGGAAGAAATATGATAACGGGAGGGATAATGAAGCAGACATGTTTTCTCCAAATCAAACCCGTTCTCTCTTCAGCTGGGAGAAAAGGGTAAAGAACTTCCCCTTCACGATATTTTTCTCAGTAATGTGTTTTGACAATTTAATTTAGAAGTCATAGAGTAGCGAAGACAAAGTCACCCGGTGGGTGGACATCGGCGAGTTCAGTTGCCTTTGTGATGAATTGGTGATAGTACAGAGATGACAAAACAACACAGGGGGACAAGAAGGAGGCTGGCAGCACTGTCGGCAGCGTGCACAGGATAAATTGAACGCTACACTTCATCCAGGAGCTTCAACATCCCCAGGCATCCCGACGTAATTTATGAATTGCAATTAGCATTTTATTACGGCTCGTGCCCGAGCTGTGCCTATCACTTGGGTTCAGGTTTTGCAAGAGCTGCAGAGCAAAGTTTTCCTAAGTTTAAAGCAGCTATTTATTTAAATTAAAGCGGATAAATACGCTCACGAGTTTGCTTTGCTGCTCTCCAGCTGCAGAGGTGGAGAGCGTGGGTTTCTCGTGGAGAGGTTTCGGGACTCTGGCAGCACACACGTGTTCTCCTTGTGTTGGACAGGAATGCTGTGGGATTGGTGTAGGATCAGCAGCAAAGCAGCCCCGGGGAGCAGCAGGATCTGTCTGTGCCCCACAGCCCCAGTCTGGGATCTCAGCAGTGCCCCCGCTCCCACCTGGAATCTTCTCTGTTCAGCTCTTGCAGAGCCCCATCCTGATCTTTCGGGTCTGATGGCTCCCAGATTTATTTCTCCTTTTCCTGAGAGGTGGAAAATTCTGTTTCTTGCCCTTTGGCAACTTCTCCAGTCAGCCAGCAGAGGAGCAGCCGCTCCCCTTGCTCCCCTCTCCACCCCGGCTGGGAAGCTTCTGCTTCCCCTGCCCTGCAGAAAACGGAAAAATCAGCTGAAAAACCTTTCTGAAAAGGGTGTTATTCCTTGGAAACTGGAGGACTTCGTGGGCAGTAACCACCAAATTGCCAGCACTGCTTCAGGACCCACAGCACCCCAGGAAGGTGCCCAGTCAGGGATCCCTCTGCCCACCCAGCTTTGCCTGGAGCCGATATCCCAATTCAGGGACACAGATCTATTGTACAATTTAACTCCAGAGTCACTCTGAAAGGCCCCTGACTGTGTTCGAAACGACTCTGCAGGTTGTTATAAATATACAAAGCTTTTTGTGGGGATATTCATGAAATTCTATCACCACTTACCCTGGCTGGTAATGGCCTTGTTTATGTATGGGCTCTCTACCTGGCTTTGCAGCCTCTCCAAACACAATTCCATTACGGTGTTTAACTGCTCTATCAGTGTAGTACTTAGCTCTCTCTGCTTCCCAGCACAGCTCCTTAATGGCCAGGGAAGGTATTAGGCACTGCAGTTTGTGAGTGTTCAAAAGAAAGTTCAAATCTCACGATGTCTTTATTTTAAAATTCATGGAATTTCTAAGTACCAACTTGTAAGCCATGACCAAACAGTCATTTCTTTCTTAAACAGCTTTTTTTTTTTTCCCTCCCCTCTTTCTCCTCCACCAGTTAAATTGCTCTCACCGTGGCTCTGCAGATGCCAGTCCCTCTGTGTCCCACTGCAGTGTCCCCAACACCCTCGGGGTCCCCACCAGCTCCTTCCTGCCCAAGAGCAGCCCCAGCCCACACCAAGGAGGGGGACATTGCTCTGAGGGCACTGTGGGGGTCACTCTGGGGGTTTGCAGGTGATGTGGGGCAGGGAACCAGCTGTGCCCACCCCCAGGAGCGCTGGGCAGAGCAGATCAAGGGGGAGAAGAGGATTAGAGTTCAGGGGAGTGTTTAAAAGGATGTGCAGTAGCTGTGTGAGAAGGGTGGCAGGATCAGGTGGTGCTGGGGACACAGCAGGGCTGGGAATTGTCCCTCAAGTCCTTCCTCAGCAGCAGCTGTGGTGGGGTGACCCCAGCTGGGCTCCAGATGCCACCAAAGCTGCTCCATCACCTCCACCCTCGTAACCCCCCGCCCCCAACCCCTTGCCACACAAACCCATCAGTTCTCCTTCTCGGTGCTGCATGGATCCTGTTCCCAAATTTCTTCCTTAAAATGAGAAGAAAAACCTTTCAACTTCGGATCTAAAGTCCCAAAGTCCCACTCCCCACAGAGAGCGGTGAATCCCTGCATCCAGCAGCCACTGCCTCATCCATCAGGTGCTGCTTAACCCGTGGCTGTCACCGTGGCATCTGGGTGGCAGGAGGCAGCTGGGAGGATTTGCCTTCTCTTTCCAGCTGATCAAGAGCATTTTCTCGTTTCCTTGTACGTTTTGGCAGAATGTCACAATTTAATTGTTGGAAACAAGAGCAGGAAATATTAGCAGCACTGGCACAATAGGATTTTAATTTAGCTTCAGGACAGAAATGGGTCTCTAGCAGAGTGCCAGGCTCCAGGATTGCCTGTGAGTACGAGGAGCCTGGAGTTTGCCTAATCGTTTGCACAACTGGGGTAATTCTGTAGGGATGCGAGGGACTTAATTGGGCTCATGCTTAAACACCCTCGTAATGCGAGGCACACTGCGTGCTCCCAGCATCATTATTAAACAGCCCATTTCGCTTTTTAATGATCATCTTGGATCACTGTAACACTGATCAGCAAATAAGCCTGGACAAATAAACATCTGTCTTCAGCGTTCCCACAGCTGGGGCTGCTGCTGGGCTCTGAGTGAGGCTGGGACAGAGGGACAGCACTGCCCCCAGCCCCAAGAGACCCCAAATAATCCCTCTCTGCCCAGGCTGGGGAGCTCAGAGGTTGGGGTGGGTCCTCAACACCACCCCTTGGGCCACCACTGTCTGCTCAGGCAGGAGGGGTCTCCCCACCCGCCCTGACATTGAGGTAAAATATGGGGCACCACTAAATTATTCAGCTGGCGAGAGGGGTTCTCAGGATGGTGTGTTGCTCTTCTGCAGTGTAATTAATAGTCTTTAGATTAAATATGAAATCATTCCTGCTCATTAATAATTCAGCGGCAGCGTGGCGATCTTTGGAGAGCAGCAGCACTTCATATTCCTCTCAAGTCTGGTGCCTGGAACGCTTTGAGGGAGGCAGCCGCCCTTTCATCCATCTCAATTACAGCTGCTGCCTGCTCATTTCCTTCTTGAACGTTGTTTTGCAAAGGTGTGAAACTTTTCTGCCTCTCCCGAGTCGGTGCTGAGCGGTGTCAGCCTGTCCTGGGAGGGGTCAGTGCTGCACGTCCACTCCGGGGTGCAGGTGCCCACTTGTGGTGCTTGCGAAGGTGTCCGTGCCAAACCTGGGCAGTGCCAGGAGTTTTTGGGCTGGTTTGAGCTCAAACACACCTTCACCTTCCTCTTCGTGGGCTCTGAGCGGGGTCTGGGCGTGCAGCGACATTCCAGAGGGAGGTGAAGGGATGGGAAAGAGCTTCCCGTGGCTCAGACTCCTGCACTGCCACTCTTGCCATCGTGCTGGTGGCCTCGACCACGGCAAAACCACTGCCAGCAGCAGTCCCAGCTCCACAAAAACCTGTGATTCCCAGAAAACAGGAGCTGCTCCACCTCTCCTCCGTCTCTGCAGCCCCCAGGCCCCGCTGCTGCACTTTACAGGAGCGATGGGGACGGCACTTTTTGCTAATGCTGACAACGACCGTAATTTAGCTTTACACCAGCACTAAAACAGGAGAAAAAATTCGTGTCCTGGGACATCTGTGACACGGTTGCTGCTGAGGGTGGATTTATGGGCAGTCCCAGCAGCTCCCAGCAAGAAGAACACCGTGGGGCACATGGAGAGGTGAAACAGCCCCGGATTGACTCCAGCCAGAAATCAGCTGCTCCTGTGGGGACAAATCCCTGCTTCACCTCATTCCAGCGTTATCAATGGGATGGGAGAGGGAGGGAGGAAAGGCAAATCCACGTCCTGGTGGTGTTGGTGGGATCATCCCCAAGTGCTGGACCCGTCGGGCATCCACAGCCCTGCTGGGATACAGGAATACTCCAGGGCAGGAACAAGCAGCAGTCTGGGCAGATGGATGGCTAAACCCCCCTGAAGACGGCACCTGGAGCAGCAGGAATATTTTGGGATGCCAGGCTGTGGGGCTGTGCCAGCAGCAGCTCTGGAGGGTCCCTGCTTTTTTGCGGAGCGCCGTAATTCCCGTTCCCGACCAGCAAACAAATGTTAGACAGCTGCTGCAGGAAAATCTGAAATCAAAGCCAAAGCCCCGGGATGCAGGAGGGGAGAAGGGCAGGATGAGGCTGATCCCAGCACAGGGCAAGGAATTGCAGCCCTGGGTGAAGGCAGCAGCTCCGGGGGTCCCGGTGAGTCCCAAACGCAGGTGTTAAATGTCACCTCTCCCAAGGAGCCCCAAACATCCACGTGGCTGCCGTAACCTTTCTGGAGCCCTCCCGGTTCCCCGCGAGCTGTTACGAGAGGATAAACTTGTTTGCACACCTGGCTGGGTTTTAAATAGGTTTAATTCCTTTGTGCCTCGCCGCAGCTTCCCCCGGTGACTCAGTGACTCGTCAGCCGTCGGAGGCTGAATGTGCCGGCTCCGAGCTGCCCCCGCAGCCGCTGCCACCGGGAGCATCCCCCGGGAGCATCCCCCTGGAGCATCCCCCGGGAGCATCCCCCGGGAGCATCCCCCGGGAGCATCCCCCAGGAAGCCTGCGAGCTTCTTGGGCACCGAAGGGATTGGCCAAAAGGGCGGTGCTGCACCCAAAATGAGCTTTCTGTGGGGTGATGGGAGAGGAGGGGCAGCGAGAGGTCAGAGAGGGTCCAAAAGCCTCCAGTGGAGGAGTCCCGAGGGTATTGGGCATCCTCCCAGGAGGGGCTGGTCCACAAATCCCCCTCTGCTGCGTAATGGGATCCCCACATCCTATGGGAGAATGGCCAGGGTGATGTGGGACAGCGCTGGGGATCCATCCCCAAATCACCCCAAAGGTGCTGATGTCCCCAAATTGGGTGTGAGGGGGGCCAGAGCTGGAGAGACCCTGAGCATCCTCCCGCTGGGCTGGTGGGAGGTACCCGAGTGGTGACTCCTCGTTAAATCGGACACAAAACCAGGCAGGGATCACAGAGCAGACTTCCAGGACCTGCTTCTTTTGGGGACCCTTCTGCATGGTCCAGTGGGATAAAAAACCAGAACTGTGAGGGAGGGTGTTAATGAATATGGAAACCTTCTTTTTGGGTAGTGCACGCTCATAAATGAATCCACTTTATAGAGCCATAGCAGAGAGGAAATGACTATTCGGAGCCTGATTTATCTGCTCAAATGCTTTGTAGTACTTCAGATTAATAAAAATATTTAATAAAGAATCAAGTTGGTTTATGCAAAGAGAATCACATCCCCTGTATTTTTATTACTGAAAAATTGGAAGAGGGAAGGAATAATGATATAAGCTACTGTATAAATGACAAAAATACCCATTCTAGTTATATGCACTGCTGTACAATCTTTTTCTATCCTATAAACATAATATATTCTTATGCCTATTTCAACTGATTCAGTAGTCATATGCTGCATTGTGCAGTTTAATACCATCCCGTCCTCAACAGCTCTGGCAAGTGATTAAATAAGAAATAAATTTTGCTGTCATTGCATTTAAAATCAAATCAAGGATCATTTGTTACCCCAAACGAACCAGTTATCCTGCTCTGCTCATAAGGAGGCTGCTGTTTGCTGAAGCATTTAGAAATGTATATATAGTAAACTCTTTGCATAATGGCTTGTACTGTAATATGATCTTTATGAGCCTCCCGCTCCGGAGACTCTCGGCAGCGCCAATAAACAGCACATTGCTTTTTTAATTTAAAGTTATAGGTATGAGACGTTCCACATTCTCCCTGTGTTCCTCCAAGCTTTGCTGGCTGTGCCACGGAGCTGGGGGCAAAGCTTTGAGTCCCCCAGTGTCCCCCAGACCCCGTGTGGCACCACAGTGACAACCCCCAGGCACTGCTGGGTCCTTTCTGACCTCTCCAGCAGAGAAACCCGGCGGTGCCAGACCCCAAACATCCAGGGAATACGCCCAGGAGGGAGAGACAAACTGTCCCACTCACCAAGTACATTAAATTTAATGTCAGCGCCTCGTTAATGGCCCCTCACGTTATAATGTGTAATATAAACTTACAAATTAATTGCGCTACCTTCGAAAGCTTCTTCAACTGCTGCCGGAATGAAAGCTGGCTAATAACCATCATTTCAAAGTCCATTCTTGTTAGAAGATTGTGTCTGACCAAACTCCTTTTGTTGGCTCATTATTTTAATTCCTCTGCTCCCCAGGAATTGCCATTTTTTGGCCACCTCCACATCCTCGCTGGGATTTACCTGAGAGCAGCTGCTCTTTCCTCTGGGATTCCATCCACAGGTGAACCTACACCGGTGAACCACCTGCCTTGTGCTCCAGGTGTGAGCAAAAGCCCGTGGAGGGAACCTCTTCCCTTAGCAGGAAAAAAAATCCAAGAGTTTTCATTTAAAAAATGACCATTGTAAGGAAAAGGGGGTGCCCTGTGTGGGTTTGGGCATCACCATGGGCTCCCAGCCCCTCACCATCAGCCACAGACCCACCACGGACCCTGCCAAACCCACTGGGTAAATTATTTGTTGCAGATTATTTGCTCAGCTTTAATTATCAAGTTTTGGCACCCATTAGTTAAACCGGTTAATTTTATTACGGGGAAAACAACAAATCACACGGCTGACAATAATGAGGATGAACAGGCATTTAATTATCCTTGTTCTAGACAGAACAATTATTAATTTTAAATTGCAAAAACTCATTTGAAAAGTTTGGAGTCTGGAGAATTGGGGTGGGGAGTGGGATATTGCTGCGGGAGGTCTGTGGTCAGCAGCTCCATTAATACCAGGAACTCCAGGAAATCAATTCCTGCACCAGCCTCTTCCTCCCCCTTGGAAAGGGCAGGAGTAAAACCAATAAACTTTTGTGTGTGGGGGGGTTGTTAAAGGAGATTTAGGAGTTGCTCTTGCACCCACTGCTGGACCTGGAAGGGTTTGGAGTCCACTCACCAGGAGGAGGATCCTCACGAATTTGGGACAACACAGATCCCTCCCCTCAGCTCCTTCCTCGAGGCATCCCAGAGGCTCAAGGAAAAGCAAAACCACCCAATAATAAAAGTTGGGGGAGTGAACCTGGAGAGGGGAGAAACAACTGGAATCTCATCCTTTATCCCCGGTGGTCAGTGGCACAGATAACATTTTTCAAAGTGTAATTGCAGTCAATTGTACTTTCCCCCCAGTGCCCGTCAGCTCAGCTGGGGTGATAAATGTTGGCTTTTAAGCAAGAATGGATTGATTATTAATAGCTTAGATACCAGTTACAGGAACTGCAATAAAACTAGATTTTAATTTCCCTCTCTATTAAGGGATCTCATGTTTCATTCAACGTAGAGAGAAAATAGGGGGTTTTGCAGAGATATTAGATTTACTGCCACCATAAAAGATCATTGATGCACCCAACTCTGGGCTGGATTTGACTGATTTTTCAACAAAAGGCAGCTCAGTGGGTTGCTGAGTCTCCCTGTGCCCAGCCCTGAACCTCCCTGGCATCAGGGAGCAGATGGAATTTCATGGAAACCCAGAATGGTTTGGATGGGAAGGGACCTCAGAGCTCATCCCATTCCACCCCTGCCATGGGCAGGGGCACCTTCCACTGTCCCAGGCTGCTCCAAACCCCGTCCAACCCGGCCTTGGACACTGCCAGGGCCAGCCACAGCTTCTCTGGGCAACATTTCCACATCTCCAGTGCTCCTGATCTTCCAGCCTCCCTCCTGTGCTCTCCTGCTCCCCATTAAACCCAAAATCCCAGCAGAAAACCACTTCATCGGGGTAGGGATGTTTTGGTTGTGATTTGTGTCTAAGTCAGGAGCAAAAGCATAAAAGCTGCCTTGACTGAAGAACAGAGTTGTGCATTTTAATCTCTTATAACTTACTTTTATGATGTAATTCTGAATTATGTTATTGCATTTGTATTTAGAGAGCACACCAGATGGTGCACGCAGTAACACTTTAAATTAGGGTTTCCCAAATACACATTAAATTTAGATTTAATAAGACAGTTATCACATGGGAATTAAAGACCAATTGATTATTTAGAAGGTGCCACAGCTCAGCAAAGTGTGCAGCTCAGCCGGGTCCTGGCACTGCAGATGCCACGGGGGAGGGACCTGCAGGGCACCCGTGGCCTCTTTGTCACCTCGCTGGTGGCACTTGGCAGTGGAGGGTGGGCACAAAGGGAGGGACACTGCTGCTGTCCTGCCCCAGCCAGGCCAGTGCCCCGCTGTGCTGGGCTGCCAGTGTCACCCAAATGGGAGCAGGGACACCCAGGCTGGTCCCAGTGGTTGGTTCAGACCAGCATCACCCCCGGGTGAATTAAATCACCCCCCTGAGGGCACCTCCAGCCACACAAACCCATTTACACCCCTTTGGCTGTGCCCAGCTGTGCCCACACTGAGCCCTGCACATGTCTTCAGGGCACAGGAATGGGCTCGTCCTCTCCAGAGGCTCCTGGTGGCACAGGGGACATGGGACAGCTCTGCCTGGCAGTGTCCCAGCACAAGGAATGGGGGATCCAGCCCTGTTTCCACGTGGGAAGTGATCACAGCTCAGTCACTGCCGGGTCAGCTCCATTCCATGAAAACACTTAAGATCCTTTGCTGCCACTGATTTATTTTATTTTTATTTTTATTTTTATTTTTATTATTATTATTATTATTATTATTATTATTATTATTATTATTATTATTATTATTATTATTATTATTATTCCGAACCACAATGTGCTGCTCATAGACTGCGGGTAATTTACTTTTCTAATCAAATTGATTTCCATTCAAATGAATTCTCTTGTCCATCTCCATTCCAGTAATGTTATTTTAAGCGTGAGCTCTGCCTTGGTACAAATGTCTAATCAAATGGGGAGATGCAGAGGGCAGCCTGGTGCGTCCTGGTGAATCACACAGCACTGAAATTAGAGATGCTTTTAGGTGCAATAATTTATGTATTGTAACTTCTGGTGAGGCCCGGTGAGTGAGATTACATTGCCCTCCTGGATTTATCTGCCTTGGTTTGTGGCTCAGCATTTCTGCCTTTTTTCCTCCCCTTTTTTTGTCCTGTCACTGAATTGGACTGATCTGATTCCTCTCCCAGAGCCCCACACAGATGAGGGTTGGCCCCACAGGACCTTGCCCAAACCCAGCAAGGACCAGACCCACCACGAGGGACTTGGGTACCAAAACACCATCCCAGCCCTTGTCCCAGCACAGACAGCACCACCTGGGCCAAAAATCAAGTTCCTGGCTCACCTGAGCACCCCCTCATTACCCCCACACTGGTGGCAGCTTTCCTGTCCGAGTGTCTGAGTTGTCACTGTGCCACCACCCCAAGGATGTGGCCGTCCAACCCATCCCTGCCATCCCTTCACCACGGAATTAACACTCCTATCATTATTACCCTTAAGCTACCCCCCAATCACACCCCAGAGCCCCCCTGCAGCCCTGCCTGGAGCTGATGGATGTGCCGGTGGCACCGTGAATCCTCCGGAGCGGCCCCGGAGCGCGGCGGGCACAGCGGCGCACGCCAGGAATGATGCAGTTCCTACTCCTCACCCTTTATTTGTGTTTTGTGTCCTGCACGATCCATCTGAGCCGTCGCTGGCGCTGGAGTGCCGCTCCACAGTCGATTATAAAATGGCTCGGTGCAAAAGATGCATATAAATAAGAGCAGCCCTGGAGCGCTCCGGAGCCGCCGGCGCGGGGCTGTGATTTATGGCAGCTGCTCCAGGGGCCTGCCTGGCATCAATCTCACACTTCCCTCACACCTACGGGGCAGGAGGGGAGTGGTGGCACCCCTGGGCTCACCCTCCTGCCATCCCCACCCTCGCTGCCCTCTGGGGCAGAAAGGGGGATGAGCCACACCCTCCCTGGGGGATCGGCTCGTGTTCCCTTTGCCGGCATCCCCTGGCTGCAAGGGCAGGGACCAACATCTCCTGCAGTGGCCAACTCCTGCAGTGACCAACTCCTGCAATGACCAAAGCCACCTGCAATGGCCAGTGTCTGCAATGACCAGGTCCTGCAATGGCCAGTGTCTGCAATGACCAGGTCCTGCAATGGCCAGTGTCTGCAATGACCAGGTCCTGCAATGGCCAGTGTCTGCAATGACCAGGTCCTGCAATGGCCAATGTCTGCAATGACCAACTCCTGTGACGGCCAACACCTTCAGCAATGGTCAACAACTTCTGCAGTGGTCAATGCCAACTGAAATGACCAACCTCTGCAATGGCCAACACCTTCTGCAATGGCCAACACATGAAATGACCAACCCCTGCAATGGCCAGCACCATCTGCAATGGCCAAGCCCTGAAATGCCCAGTGTCTTCTGTCCCTGATCCCAGCACCAGTTGTGTCCCTGGGGGCCCACACTGGGGACACCCTGCACCTGTAACACCCAACTGTGTGGGTGGAAACGAAGAGCCAGATTCAGAGAGTTTGAGCAGGCGTGGTGCTCTCCAACCTCTCTCCCTCTGGAGCAGATCCCAAGAGAATTAAGACAGGGGAAGTCCTAAGAACACCTCCATAACCAGTCACTTTCAACGCCCTGGGGAGGAGCGCACCCGTGGGTGCCTCTCTCAGCCACTTCCCTCTCATTTGGCACAGCCAAAATCACGACCCTCACCCCAGGCAGGGGGGAAACCGCCTGTTTTATAACAATAGCAATAAAAATAATAACATTAATGCAAAGAAAAACCCCTTTCCATCCCCCCCACGCTCGCTCCAGCGGTTCCCCTCGCGTCTCTGCCGCAATCCCGGGGCCCGGACGGCGTGAGCCAACCCCCTCTGCACATTTTCCCTCAGCACATTTCTACAGCAACGTCGTTTACTTGGTTAAATAACTCATTTATCTTTTTATACTCTCTGCAGATCATAATACACCCACTCTGACAATACCGCACACCAAAGACCTAATTTTAGCGCTGGTGTTTAGAAGTAATCAGTTTGAAATATTGGAGCGGGCGTACGATGGGGTTGGGGTTTTTGGTTTGTCTTTTTTTCCCCCTGAAATACTGACGTTTGCAAGAAAGCTGCTCATAAGGAAAATTCTGATTATAACAACTCATTTAGAATAAATCAGTTTGAAATGGTTTATATAACGCGGCGGAATGCGCCGTACGCGAGCATCCAAGTTTTCTGTGTTTTTCTTTTTCAGTGAGATGAGATTAAATGAAACCCCAAATGCAAGTGGTTTTGGGCACTTCTATTTCGCTAAGCTGAGCAAATGCAGCTCCTCAGCAATTTTATGGCCAATTGGGTTGGGGAAAGGAAAAAAAAAAAAAGGCAAAAAATGACAGAGAGGAGAATTACCACCCTCACAACCCACCCCCGGCCCTCCCTGGGACCCTGCTGCAGCTCAGCCTCTCTGGCTTTGAAACCTCTTCCACCCTCCCCATCCTAAAGACAACATCAACCCCCAGGACAACCCCATCCTGGGCAGAGCCAGGAGCCCTGGGGCACTGCTTGGATCCCCCAGTGCTCTGGAGCATTTTCCCTGTTGGTGCCAGTGCCTCACCCTGGAGCAGGGATTGGGGCGCAGCCGCTGGTGCCGCATCCCCTGGAGCATCCTCACTCTGCACCAGGGCCTCAGGATGCCCTCTGAGACCTGGCAAACTCTTCACAAGTGTCCACGGGAGGGTGGCAGGAGCCCTCCTGCCCGTTTTCAGAGCCTGGGTAAGGTTTTTCCGTGCTGAAGAGGTGGGAAGCTCCCAGCAGAGTGGGAAATCGATGGATTTTGGCTGCTGCTGCATCCTCCTCTGGCAAAGCCCTGAGCGTTGATCTGCGGAGGCTGCAAATTCAATTTTAAATAATGATAATAATAACAATAAACATTAGCTTTTATGAGGAGTAAGTGTGGAGGAAGGGAGGGTGTGATGTGTCCAGGGCAGTGCAGGGAAATCCAAAACCCCCAAATTTGTGCAAAACCCTTCAGTTGGCCGAGTCTGGGGGTTCTTTCATACCTTGAAGTGGAGCCTGAGCCATCGGAGCCCCTTCAGCACCTATTAAAAAACCCTTGCTTAACACCACCCACCACCCAGAAAGACAGAAAACAGAGCAAAGGAAACCTTTTAATCGTAATTTACTTTATTATTTTGTAAATGTGAATTTTACAAAGCGTTTTACAATTAATGATCACATTGGGTTGGGTTTTTTTCGTTGGGTTTGTTCTTTGTTTTTTTTTAAATGGATTTTTTTTCATCATACGAAAACAGCTATGAGCACAGTTCCAGCTCGGGGGTCTTCATCTTTTCTCTCTTTTTTTTTTTTAGTTACTGATATATAATGTCAGCCATGGCTACAAAATAACAGTCTGAACTATACAGAGTAAGAGCACATAAATACTAGTGAATAATGCACGATAAAAAATAAAACAAAATAAAATAAAATAAAAAAAAAAAGAAGCTAGCATCGTTCGTGGCTGAGACAGTTGAGGAACATAATTCAGTGGTACTGTGAGATTTCCTTACAGCACAGAAAGTATTTTTAACAGTCATGAATTACAGTACTACTTAATACCCTATGAAGACGCTTTAAAAACAACCTTGTACTTTAAGTCCTTTTTTTTCCCCAAACATTCTGTCCAAAGGATTAATGTTCTATTTGAATCAAGTGCCATCCAAATGTTCAAGTCAAAAATATTTATACATTTATACTCAGTTGGTTTTTTAATTATTTATTAATTACTTTATTGTATTTTTTTTTTCTTTATTCTCGTCTGCTAAAAATAGTATTGCAAGTTTTGGCTATTTTTTTTTTTTTTTT
>VZRV01006667.1:113690-165440 GCA_013398115.1 Falcunculus frontatus | reverse complement strand
AAAGGAAAAAAAAAAAAAGAAAGAAAAAAACCCCCAAAATATACAGGAAGTTGTGCTAGGTATAAAAATATATATTTTCACTGTGCAACTTGACTCTCTCCAGACTCTCTGTCCTAAGCCATTCAAGTACTTTGCTGCTGCCCCCCTGGTGGCCCCGCCGGCTGTCTGGGAACAGGTTTGGTCCAAAATTAATCCCACAGCCAAGTGCAGCCCCAGCTGGGGGGGCTCAGCCTGCTCCCCACCCCCAGCAAGTGCCAAAAAGGAGCAGGAGGAATCCTCTGCAATATCTTTTCTCTCTATATTTATATATATATATGCACACAGACACACACACAAGGGACGACTTTTGATCTCCGACACCCGGAGCCGCTCCCAGCTTGCCTCAAACTTTTGGCAAACCCAAAGTTTTGGGGATCAGGAGGGTCCTCAGCCAAACCTGAGCCCCAGTGAGCTGCATGGGGACACCCCAGGGCCAAGGAACTGGATTGCTCCATGTCCCTGGGGATGTTTTGGGACAAAGCCCCCCCAAGCTCAGCCTGTGGTCCCCGGGTTTGTTCAGTGACGTGGGTAAAGTGCAAATAGAGCCGTGCTCATTCCCACTTCTCCGAAGCATCCCACACCTCTGCACCTGCACCAGCCCCCAACACCTGGTCTGGGGCATCACAGTCCCCCCCAAAAAAGCTGTGCCAAAACCCGACGTGGGGCAGGACCCCCCCATCATTGATTTGTTGTGTCAGGAGCAGTGGCACAGGCTGGGCAGCCTCGTTATTTACGATGCAAAAAACTGCTTCAAGTATCAAAGAAAACAAAACAAATGGCCAAAAAAGTTGGGTTATCCTCTCCCCGCTCCCCCTTTCCCAATGGAAATACAAAGAAGGAAGAAAACCCTGAGCAAAGCGCTGTCTGGATTAGGGAACCGAAGCAGGAAAGAAAAGAGGAGCACAGCCACAGCAGCCAAAAAGTGACTCTTTGTGCACCTTGTTCCTAGCCCCAAACGTGTTAAAGAACAAGCTGCAAGTGTCATTAAAGCAGGTCGTTAAGTCACAGTTAAAATAATCATCATTAAAAAAAGGAAAGAATAAAAGGAAAAAGCCAAACTTGGCTTTCACATCACTGTCCCCATCCCTTAGGGGCACACCCCAGCAGGGCCACCCCCGTGGGACCCCCAGCCTGGCCCCAGCACCCCGGGGGAGGCTGCAGAGTCCTGCTGGAGCCAGCGCTGTGGGACAGGTTCTGGTCACTTTGGGGTTTGGAAAGGCGAAGGACAGAGCAGGTACCTGCTGCCCAACAGGCTCCAGGGACACCAACAAGTCCCATCCCGAGGCCACCAAAGCCACCACAGCCTGGGGACATCAGCCTGCAACAACAAAAATAAAGATAAATAACTCCACATTGGGTTTTCCCCAGAAGGGGCTGTGGGAGGGTGAGCAGGAGGCAAAGTGCTTCCTCCTCCCCAAAACCTCTTCACAGAAGGGCACAAAGCTCATTTTTTCTTTTAGTTTTTGCATCCAATGCACTCCAAATTACTAAAAAGCGAGAGCCTGGTTGGCCTGGGGAGGAGGGAGGGTGCAGAGGGTGAGCTCTGCATGCACCGAGCTCTGCCTCCGCTGCGGATGCTGTCGGGAGCCAACACCAAGAGCTCCCGACTCCGTGCCCTTCGGAGCAAGAACAACTCTCCATGCTCAGATTCCTCCCTAAATCCCTTCACAGGCACTGAGAGGGGGCTCTTCCCCTCCCAGGAGGTGCCCCCAGGACCTGCACGCCCCGGGGTGCAGAGGGGTGACAGAGCCCAGCCGCCAGGAGCAGGGACGTGAAGGTGCAAACACGGAGAAGCAAAGGAAGAGGAGTCGCTGGGAGGGAGAGAGGAAGGGAGAGAGAAACCAAACCCAAACCCAGCCGTATTGGGCAAAAACCAGACCACAACCACGACAGTGGCCAGGCTCTCCAGCTGCATCCCACACAGTCCTCCCGACACGTGCCAGCCTCAACTCCAGCAGACCCATCCCTGCTCCCGGGAGCCGGAGAAAACTCCCTGGGACAACAGCACCGAGTCCCCGCCAGCGCCGGGCACCCACGGCCAGGCCTCCCCCTGACTCCAGAGGGATCTGGTCACGATCACTGTCACGATTTCCCCCAGCCCATCCCACTTGGCTCGAGCCCTTCCCGAGACAAAACACGGCCAGTCACAGCACCTGCACCCGAACACACCTCGCTTTCCTGTTCAGTGACAAAACTCTCCTTAGAGGACAAGGTTAACGATGGCTTTACTTCTGAGCTGAGTGATGGATGGGGTGATGACGGGGTGGTGGTGGTGGTGGGTGGGGGGTGGCTAGCTTTTCTCCTCCCCTTCTTAAAACAAACAAACAAAAAAACCAAAAGAAAACAAAAACAAAAAAAAAAAGGAAAGGAAGAAAAAAAAAAAAAAGAAAAAGCTACAATCTTATAGACTAACCTCAGGAATATCAAAAAAGGAGCCCAATATTTTTTTAAGTAGGTCGCCACAGACCTAGTCGTTTACAGTATAACGAATGCGATTATTTCCTTCATAAATTTTAAATACAAGCAGAATAAAAATCACATTTTTTTCAGGCAACAGTAGCAGTTCAGTAGGTAAGTGGCTTGATCACATTTTTTGTTTTGTATTAGTAATGCATGCAAGCAGCTTTAGTATTACAGATCCCTTATAGGTCATGAAATGTTTGCTCTCTTTATAAAGTCCCTCCATAAGTACCATCTTGTCTTCTCACGGGGGTTTCGGGCCGGCTGGAGGTGCCCGAACCTTGTTCAAAAGGTTGTGGAGTGCTTTGGGTTTCCGATGCCATGGCATCTGTGGCAGCTGCCTCCTGGATCACGGAGCCGGCGCCTTCGGCATCCTCGCTCTGCTCGAAGGACTGGTTGGATCCATTGCTCAGCTCTACATTCACTGTGTTAGTTCTCAAGGCTACTATAGTCCCCGAGTCGCTCCTCCTCTCTGCATAGATCCGCTGCTCGAAGACCTGAGCAGTGTTGGGCTGGAATTCGGGCTCCAGGGGGACAGTGTTTGTGGAGGAGCCCATGACGGTGCGGTACATCTCCATCCCCTCGGGCAGCATGGATTTGATCTTGGGCAGCCAGCGCTTGCGGACGCGCCGGGCGTTGGTGCACATGTCGGCCGCGATCACGTTCATCTCGCTCTCCTTAAAGCTCGGGGCAAAATTCTGACAATACACTGCAAAGACAGGGAGACACGGAGCTGAGGCTTTAGAGGGAGAGGCACAATGGTGGTACAGAGTGATCCCAGCCTCCCAGGTGGGAGCGGAGCTGCACCCGTGGGCCTGAGCTCTCCGAGGAGACACACACAGAAAAAACTCCTCAGCTGGAGGCACAAACCAGGAAGGGATAAACATCCCAGGTGGTGGAGGAAGGGGGCTGGAAAAGGGTCTGTCACTCCATGGGGAGCCCCAGAGCTGGCACCCACAGCCACAGCATGTGGGGAATGGCCGAACCAGAGGTTGGCCAGAAAATGTTCCCACAAACTCCCCTCCACTGATGGCTCCTAAACCCACAGTGCTGCAGGAAATGTCGGGGCTGAGGGGATGCCGAAGGGATTGTGCTTTGCCTGGCCCTTTCCTCGTGCCACCCCTGCATGGCCCAGAGGCCTGGCTGCTCCAGGATCCCTGTGCTGGCACATCCACTGGGATCCAGCAGGAGCTGGGAGCTGCAGGAGCTCTGAAATCCCTCGTGTTCTGCTCCTCGGCGGGAGCCAAGCACCTGATGTTATGGAGCAGCATCCAAAGAACTGCCACAGTGAAAAACTGCCAGCTAAAGCTCGTGCACAGGGAGAAATCCAGGCAGGAAGAACCCATCCTATGTCCTGGCACGTGACAGCAGTGCCCTTCTAGCCCCTCTCAGGAAGGACCAGGGCTGGAAGGTCCAAACTTGGGACTCTCCAGGATGAAACTGCAAACAGAGAGCTGACTCCACCATGTTCAACCATATTACTGAATATCTGCCCTCTCATCCCTTTTCTCCATATGCCACAGATCTCCCAGGGCAGCTGGAAGGCCCCAGGAGTTAACAATTAAGGAGAGGAAAGATTTCTCTTCCAAACCTTAAAACTAAATTTAAGAAGTTCCTTAGTTTTGTGTTCCAGCCCAGTAATATTTACACAAAGATTTACTCCCCAGAATTCAGCCAGGGTGAGAGAACACAGTGATTTCCACTGCATATGAAGCCCATGGCAAACAGATTTTCTGCAACCCTCAGGGTTTCCTCCAACTTTCAGCTCCTCCCTCTCCAGCACCTCCTGTCCCAAAACACCCCAGATATCCACAGTGACTGCAGGAGTGGCTGACGGAGAGCAGATCCCACCCCCAGCTTCTGTGGGCAATCAAAAAAACGATGCAAACTAAAAAATAAATTGATTTTCCTACAACCTAATCCCACCATTATCACACAACAGAGATGGGTCTGGGCCCTGCTGTTCCACCCCAGCAGCAGAACATCCCTCTCCTTACATTTGACTGCATTAAGGACCCTGCTGTCCAAGGGCTTCCTGCTGGGATCGCTCGTGGAGGACCGGATTCCAGTTCCACAGCTGTTGGCAAGGGTGTTCCTGTGGGGAAGGCAAAGGAAGGTCCTTGGAGAGGGGACTCAGGGGACAGCCACTGCCCTGCCCTCCTCCCTTCAGGTTCTGGTGCAGGGATCACCAAGATTTTAAGGCAAGGAATGGGAAATGTGCATGGAAATAGAATAAAGTGTTCAAGCATCGTTAAGAAAATGCACAGAACGGAGTGCAGAGGATGAAGCACTCGTGACACAGGGTTAAATCCCTGGGAAATGAAGGGAATGAATCCCTTAGGAGAGCACGAGGAGCAGCAGGACTGGACGTACCGATCGAAGAAGGTGGCCAGGAGACGTCTCAGCAGCACCTTGTGTTTGACACCAGCACATAAATGGCAATTCATCAGCTGCCCCCGTGTGATGTAAACACCTGAGCCTGCAAGGGTGGAGAGGAGAAGCCAAAATTAAACCCCTGACACACCCCCAGAGCCACCCCTGAGCCACCAACAGCTCCTCCTGCGCTGGCCGGTCCCGATGCAGTGGGGATCTGTTCTTTGCAACAAGGACAGGGGGATTTCTGGAAAATCCTAGCGAATCCCTGGGGCCTTGGCAAGTCCCAGGCAACATCGACCCTTAATTTTATCTGTACAGGAAGGAAGTCTGTGGGAATCAAATGAAAGGATTCTTATTTTCTCACCAATGCACGCAGTGCAAGGCTCACACTGTGATTTTATACGTACAGCTCAGATTATTTACTCTTTCTGAAGGGAGAAAACCCCAATCCATTTGGGCTTTGTTTTTCTTCCACTGCAAGACTGTAGAACACAGAGCTGGAAATGAAAGAAAAAGCCCATCTAGCACAGAAGAGGAGTTTGGTTACAGATCTAACTGCTTCCAAAACCCCAGCCCATCACCTCTTGATACCTCTGGTGAGCAGGGAATTTTCCTTCTAATGCTCAGGAGCTGCTGCCTTTGAACACGCTGCCTTTAAGGATGTTTTCTGGAAGAAAAAGGAGCCCCTGCAAAGCAGCTGGACACGTCCAGGGGTCTGGCAGTGCTTTACAGCAGGTTTTATATCAAACCTTTTTACTCTGCTCACAGAGCAAACGGCTCCTGCCTTGGCATCGCTTCCAGGGAGAGGTTATCCCATTTTTCAGGCATTCCCTTACATGAGAGGGTTTTGGTATTTGCTTTTAATTAAGATTAAATAATGGGTCATACCTGGAGCCAGAACACACTCTGTTCTCAAGATATAAAAACATCTACTGGAGAAATAATATCTCCTCTTGGATTTCCAGGGAAGATGATGATCCTTGACCTTCTGGGTGGAGCTCAGGCCCAAACCCCTGCACCTTCCCTGGCAGCAGGGGCAGCCCAGGATGCTCATCCTGCCCCAGGATCCAGCATCACTCCAGATTTCTGAGCTGTGCCACGTCTCACTGGGAATTTTCCTCGTATTCTCTTCCACAGAATGAGTTTTTTTGGGGTGTTTTTCTGAGTAACAGCCTCAGTCCCTCCCTCAGATGTGCCGTGGTGACTGCAAGCCTTGTTCAAGACCCTTTCAGAGAGGGCTGCTCGAGTTTGCTGAATCAATCGTGGCATGAACAACCAGAGACAAAAGGAAAACACTCCCACTGGAGAGTTGAGGAAAACTTTCCCAGCAGGATCAAGCTCCCCTTTCAGGTCTCCCCAGGTCTGAGACAGGAATTAGGGGGCTTTATTTTGTATTTTAAGAGATAAAGCATCAGAGTGAACACCAGCCATCACCGAGGGGAACTTCACTTCAATAAATGAAAAATAACCAGGCAGCCACTATCAGTTAGTGATATTAATCTACTCTTTCTCCAGATTGAAAAATGTAAATCAAGCAGAGTTGCCTCAAGCCAATTTGCAGCTCTCACTGTGAAAATAACCTGCACCACTTGATGGTTTAAAGATGTCTCACATTACATGGAAATGGGTACAAAATGAATATTCCAGATACAAAATAAATACTTGTGGTTGTACGCTGTGCTTTGCCTTCCATCAGAGCCCCGTCCTCCATCAGCTGGAAACCTTTGTGGGCATCCCCTGAAATCCTGATTCCTTCTACAGACTGAAAATGAAATCATGCTCCTCACCAAGAGAGAAATGGCTGGAAGGGAAGAACTGATTTGGATGGGCTGTGCTGCCACATGTCCTTTTTGGACCCAGGGTTTTGCAGGGATTAATTAAACCTCCCCACCTGGGGGCAGGTCTGGGATGTCCTGTCCAGTCATCTCCACACAGCTACATCCAAGGGAAAAAACCCAAGCTGGGGGGAACTTCTAAAAGCAGAATATGATTATTTCCACTGGAGTTTGACCTGGTCACTCCAGTTAAACACTTTCTGTGCAGTGCTGGGGGTGCCTGGGCTGGCACTGCCACCTGATTTCACTCTTCATCCAGCTCTGAACTGTCTAAACAGCACCAGTTTCCACCTCACACTGGCCAGAAATCCTTCAGAGAGAAGGAGCAAATTCTCTCAGTATTGTAGATTCCCCCCAAAATGAAAATAAAGACAGAAGAAAGGACCAAACCAAATCCTTTCTCTTCCTGCTGCAGCCTTTGACTGCTTAGGAAATTGTTAAAGGAACTTTTACAGGTTTTTCAAAGCCTGTTCACTGACACAAATTTTATCTCCTTTGCTTTGTAAATCTTATAATGTGGTAATTTTTTGGGGGGGTTTGTTGGGTTTTCAGATCTGTGATTCTAAATGAAAACACACTCGCTGCAGCCACACCGAGCAGGAAGAACACAGGCTGAAGAATTCAATTAAAATGCTAAATTAATTCAATTGAATAAATCCTGTTAATGACACATTTTTCTATCAGCAAATTAAAGGAAACTCAGAACTTTTCAAAAGACGATTGGTGACGAATAATCCAGAAAGACACAGCAAGGGCACACGAGATGCACGGCTCCAGCAAGATGGAGAACACAATTCCAGGAGGAAAACAGCAGCAATCCAAAGGGATTCGAAAGAAAAGTTACCTGCAACCAGCTCGAGTTTTTCTCCAGGATCTCCCTCTGAGTAGAGTTTTGGGTGGCAGCGGTATCCGATCTGACTGATGAGACTGGCGGGGAGAGCGACCAGATCCCGTCGGATCAGGACACAGGAGCGGTTCTCCAGCGGGATCTGCTCTGGCTTCTCTTGGGCAACTTCAAAATGAAAAGGGAAAACCACTCAAATAACTGATTTTCAGGCACGACACTGACAGAAAAGCAGACTTTTGACTTTTGCACGCAGCATTTGGAAATATTCCCCCCCTCCGGATGTCCAGCCATGTCTGGCCACAGGGCAGGAGACACCTGAAAGCCTGGAAAAATTCCCTGGTCTCCCCCACCACGGCAGTCTCAGGTTCTGCAAGAGGGATTCTTAGAAACTAATTATGCTTTAACTTCTCCTAAGTTAATCATTTGTGAAAATGGACACCTCTGCCCAGCTGGCATCACTCTGCAAGTGCAGCACACGGAGCTGCTGCCCCAAACACCCCAAAAGGGTGGCAGGAACTTCACCAGGGGAGTCTAGACAGGCAGTAAATTGCCCCAGTCTGATGAACACCTGCAGCAGTCCCATTACCATTTCTCTTGATGGTTTTTCCTGCTGAAGTTAAAATTCAGACACCCTCTGTTCTGAGAAAGGTCACCACAGCCTCTCCTGAGGGTGCACCCACCACCAGGCACTCCTAGCCCACCTTCTCTTCCTCTGCCTTCTGCAGGACAACTTTTCCTCTCAGTAACAACAGACACCCCAACCAACAAGCCAAAAAATGTTATTAAGATATGGCTTCAAAACCAAAATACCAAATTTTCCCAACTCACCATCTCCTGAGCCCACCACTGCCCAGGAGCAACCAGTAACATGGAAAAGCTGGAAATACTGGGCTGTCCTGCCAGCACCTCCAAATCTGGGTCTTGTGAGCACACAGAGGATTTGTTTCTAAAGCACATTTACAGTCCAAGACCACCGGATTGCTTAAAATGACAATTTTTGACAGCAACGAGGGCTGACTGCACATCCACTTCAGGATACAGGAGTGCTCCAGGGCTGAACTGCAGCCCAGCTCTACCATGACCCACCTTTTTCCCCCCAAAACTGTTTGATAACATGGAAAGTGCCACGTAGAAACCCAAACCCAGCTCTGTGCCTCGATATCTGCGAACACTGAGAGAAGCAGAAACCCCAGCAATGAGCGTTACTGAACTCAAAACCTCTCCTGCTCCAGAGGTGTCTTTTCCTGCGATTATTCTGGACTTCTGGGGGCCACTTTTCCTCTCTGCAGATAAAATAACAAGTTTTGCAGACTTGTTGCTGCAGTAACCGAGGGCGATGGCTCGGGGACAAAGGGAGCAGTGTTCTAAGTAGGACATGCCCGCGATGCCGTGCTGGGCTGTGGCATCCTATTGCAGGCTGCAGGAGCATCCCCACCCTCACAGCTCCCCCTTGCCCCAAGGAATGCCAGGAGGGATTCTGGAATCCCAGGAGGATGCCCCTTGCTCAAGGAGAGCAGCGTTTCCTTCAAGGAGTAAGGACCCAACAGCAGTAGAGCAACTCCCAGGGTGTTTTTAAACTTTTTGTGCTGTCACAGCCCCCATTATCTGTGCAAAACCTGTGCCATTGACATTCCCAACTGCAGTATTCCCAGCATTCCCAAGCATCCAGATCCAAGAGCCCGTTGGAGATGGGGGTCAGCTCCTGCTGAGGGGGAAATCTCAAAGACCAGCTCTATTTTGAGGCTTTCAAAGAGTGATAAGTAATGCATCTTCAATGAAATACTGATATTTTCCAGCTTAAAGAAACCAAAAGCAGAGGGACAGTGGGTATGGAGGAACCAGGCCTGCTCTGCTGTGCTTCCCTGGCCTTTTGGCTCTGCCAAGGCAGGGGCAGCTTGAGGGGAGGAAGGGACACCTCAGTCAGCACCCAGAGGTAAAATTTTACTCACAGGTAAAATTAAATACACACCCCCTAGGAGCTGTGTATGTGATCCACCCAATCCCACCAGAGAACAGGGCTCTGCCGTTATTAAAACTGAATTTTTACTATTTCATTTTTACTTTAACCAATGACTCAGGTCAAAAGCACCCACAGTATCCATCACCACCCAAAAACCAGTGGAGCTGCTGAAGGGAAGCAGAATCCTGCAGATTAGAGGCCTCCAGGTATTTTCTGGGGGATATAAAGGCTGTAGGGGGGTTCCAGGGAATGCAGTTGCAATCAAAAGAGACAGAGTTCAGAGCAGCCTGTGAGCCAATATTGCTGTGATGGGAATGAGACCTCAGCCTTGAACCCTCCTCCCTTTTTCATGAAGAGTCTTCCTCAGGACTTGTCACTGAAGACATTAAACACCTACAACATCCAAGTGGAAACAGCTCCAGTGCTCAAGGACAAACCCACCTGCTCCACCACCTTCCACAGGCAAACATTCCATAAAAACCCAAATTTAGGGGCCAAAGGGATGCTACAGCAGCACCAACGAGGCAGGGAAGAGAAAGATCAGCGCGAGCACTGCGATCATTCTCCATCCCTGAAGAAATTTTAAAGGATTTGGTGGTGCCAAACCTCTTTCCTGACAGAACAGCAGCTTTTCAGGGCAGGCTGGGGACAGTCCTGCCTCGAAGAAATTCTTTGCTGCTGACGACATTTCACTTTCTACACAAGGAGACACGGAGAAGTTCCTATTTCTTCCTGTGAAATCAAACACTTCATAAACCAAACTAAAATTCAGCTAAAAAAGGACCAAATGCAACTCAACCCACTGCTGGATTTTGGTTACATCTGTCCTGCTGGCTCACAGTCTATGAATCTCTAATTAAACACGTCCATGAATCATTTTGGGGACTTTGTTTCCATTCAAGCATCAGCACAAATCCAACAATAGAAAGAGGTTTGGGGCTTTCAGTGGCACCTCAGTTGAGCAGATAGCAATCAGTTATGTAAAGGAGCAGGACACAAGAGCCACTTTGGTCCCATGTTTCCAAAGAAAGCCACTCTGTTTGGCCTTTCTGCTCGGCAGAACAGGAGAGTATTTGCTTCTAATTAATTTGTATCTTCAGAGGGCAGCGGCTCCTTCCCTTTGAATGGAAGGGCAAACAATGGGAAGGATTGTTAAATACAGTTTTGTTCCTGAGCAAGAAAAGAGCTCCCAGCCAGCAGAGAGGGGCAGGAAATCATTACAGAGGAAGTCATGAGAGCTGCCAGCCAAACACTGGAATATTTTATTTATTTGGATATATGCTTTTATCCCAAACTTAGCTGGATGCTGCAGCTGCAACAGGTGGTGCAGAATGGGAAATACCCATTTTCCTGCATTTTTTGCCTGATGAAACAGTCTCAAACTAACTGTGGTCCATGTTCCACGGCCCCAGGCTGTGCATGATGCTGGGGCACACGTCCTCCTTATCCCTAAAACACACTGCCCACTCCAGAGGTCCCTTACAGCACCTAAGAGCTGAACCCACGATGCTTTGGTGACATTGGGATGGTTGCACATCCCACCTGAAGTGTTTGGGGCCAGATTTGCTGGGGATGGGCTGCTCAGGTGAGTGCCTGGGAATCTCTGGACACACACCTGATCCCAGGACTTGCTTATCTCCATAGGTCCTGACAATCCAAACACCAGGGCTTTGAAATGAGTCATGAATCCCCAAATCCCACCAGTCTGGGTTCTCCAAACTGCACGTAAACTTCAAAATACTCCTGTGGGTAAGAAACAACTGATTCTGGTTCAGGAATGGGATTTGGAGATACAGAAAGATCAGAGTGATGGAACCTCGCCCAAAAACGGATGTTTCCAGAGTCCCAACATGAAACCACACATCTCAAGCCCTGAAGAAAAGGCTTGAGACCCATCTCCACCTGCTCCACCACGGACACAAACACGTGGATGATTCTCCCCTGTTCCCTATATGGTGAGAAATCTCTTTTCAAACAGTGGTATTTTAACAGCATTTCTCTCCCATCAGCCTGTTTTCCACTGGCAGTGGGACCACCCCAAAAATATCTTCCCTCCACAGCCTCAGCATCAGCAGCATCTGCTGCAGATGTAAACCTGTACCAGAGGACACACGCAAGCACCACGGGATAGATCCATCACAGAGTCCCAGAGGGGAGAGTTTACATTTCCCAAAGAGTACATTTATACCAGCGTACAGAAATGTAGCTGTTTGATTTGTGACCTATTTATACAGGGAGGTAATCTGGAATTAGTATAGGAAAAATATTACTGGTTTATAAATACCCCTATCTTGCCTTCGCCTCACATCTCAGCCAGGAGTGAAACATCTGCCAGCCTAAAATTAAACATCTGTGGTTCAGAGTGAGGAAAACGGGGCTGGAAGTTTAATGCAAAAAAAGGCCAGAGGCTGAGTGTCCCCAGTGTGGGGCTCAGCCTTCCCCTTGCTCAGCTCTGATGGGGTCAGGGATGGGGCAGTGCCAGCACCACACACAGAACCACGGAGCCACTCAGGTTGGAAACAAACTGCACCCACCCCACCTAAAGCCACCTAAAGCCACTTCCAGCAGCATCCAGATGTTGGAATCCCTCTGCAAAAAGCCAGAGTGCTCTGGTGGCATCCCACGATCGCCTCATTTCCTCCAAATCCACGAGCTCTTTGCTGCCGAGCATCCCCCTGTGTGCAGCTCGGTGCCAGCCTGGCTGTGGCAGGATGGGCAGGGGCACGTGGGACCTTGCAGGAGCAGGTCACTGTCCCTGCAGTCACAGCCAGCTGCTCCATCCCCTGCCATCTCTCGGCGTCGCAGCCGTGATTTACGTCGCTGCAGCGCGTCGTGCCCGGGCTCCTCTCGGGGTGCTGCACGGGCTGCACCATTTGGGATTCTGGGTTGTTCCTTGCCCTCTTTCCTTACTGTCAGGAATCAAGAGGCCAGGAGAGAAAACTATTCTCTCAGCTAATTACCACAACTACTCTATAATGGCTATTTTAGATGAATTTTTAATGAAGTGTGCTCTCGTCAGTTCAGGATTTCATAACTTTCGAGTCCAGCCTTTACGTTCCAGCCATTTGCTGCATAAAGATTTTCCTTTTTCCCTGCAAACCGGTGCAGCAGGAGCAGGGGAGGAGGACGGACCCTCGCACAACTTCGCTGGTGCCTGTCAAAATTAAATTAACTGCATCTGCTCAGCAGAGAGCTGACTGACAAGAACGTGGCTCAGTGCAGAAAAGCGCCGAGCATCTGCAAGTCCTGCTGAAACCCACTTCAGCTCAGGCCCACGACGCTGTAATTAACAGGGATAAAAATACTTTGCTTTTGTTTAATATTTTCTGGAGTTGCGCGTTCCTCAGATCAGATGCTGGAAACCTCATTAAGTCTCGCTCGTGTCCTCGAGGCCCACATGTTCTCCACAACCAGACCTAGTTATGGAGTGAGGAGCCATTTTACCGCAGTGCTGCCAGCCTGGCACGGCACCGGTGACGCCGCGGCCACCGAACGTGGAGGGGAAACTGAGGCACCTTTTCCTACACCCCTCTGCCTCTGTCTGCCAACACCTAAGCCTGACCCTGCTGAGTTTAATCCCAGCCTCATCCCGCTGTTCCTTTTGCAGGTGCAACACTTGTCCTGGTGCCTCACATCAGTGGCACCACTGCAGGTGGGATCAGCCTCTTCTCCCAGGTTTCTTCCAAGAGGGAACAGCCTCAAGATGTGCCAGGGGAGGTTCAGGTTGGATGTCAAGAGGGATTTCTTCATGGAAAAGGTGTTCAGGCATTGGAAGGGGCTGCCCGGGGAGGTTTGGAGTCGCCAGCCCTGGAGGTGCCCAAGGAATGACTGGATGTGGCACTCAGTGCTCTTGGTGGTGTTTGGTCAAAGTTTGATCTTGGAGGCCTTTTCCAACCTTAATGATTCTCTGATTTGGAGATGTGGCTCTGATCCAGCTTTGGAGATTCGGAATGGTTCTGACTACAAAAAGGGGTGAAGAAAATAAATGAAAAACCCCCAGCCTTGGGGCAAGAAGAGGATTGGTGACCCCTCCAGGGGTGGTGGGTGAGGCTGAAGGCAAGTGAAGAGCACCAGTGTCCCACCACACCCTCGCCAGCATCAACGCTTCAGGTGGGGAACGAAAAAGCAGAGAAATAGAAGGAAAAAAACCCAGCAACCCTCTCCGAAATTCAGAGCTTCGTCTGCTCTGCTCCTCTTTGGCTTTGTTTTTGTTTTCACAAACAGGGCTCTTGGAAACCTTGGCAATCCCTATTTTAAAGGGCTGCCCCCTCCCCCAGGCCTTTGTGAGGCTGTCGGGATCTCCATGCCAGGAGCAGGATTAGCTGCCTTCTCTCTTCCATCTTACGGTTTCATTATTCCGCACCTTCTGAGGGTACAGTTTATCCCGAGCAATTAAAACACAGTTAGCTCTACAAGTCCAAACCATAATGGAACAGCTTAGGTTTTACTTTTTGTAATCTTTTTTTTTTTTTTTTCCGTGTCCTCTTTTCCGGGAAGGCTGGTACCTAAAGCTGGCTTGTTTCAAACAGGAAACTCTCCTGAAACGTGCGGGTGCGGAAGAGGAATTTTAGCAGAAATGTGGGATATTTAGAGCCTTGCCACCTGCCCCTTCCCTGCATGGCCTCAGCATCACAGCCTGGGTCTCCCTAAGGAAAACAAGCAGGAAAACTTGGCTGTGGAACGCCCAGCTCCGGCACAAGGGCTGCAGCATCTCCAGTGACACCCGAGAAAGCTGCTCGGATTTTCACTTTTCCAACTGGGATGACTCCTGCCCCACAAGGATTAGGGACAGAGCTGCTGCCTGCACCATCCCAGGGCTGGTCCTGCCCTTCTGAATTGGTTTTGTTCTGTTTCTGCAGGAACTGGCCCTGTGACAGGGATGGAAAACATTGGCCAAGGGCATAATCCCACTGCTCCGAGGAGTAACGCTGGAGGCAAACCCACGTTACCCACCACAGGCTCTACAGGGGGGAAAAGCAAAATAAACCCAAAACAAGTGGGCAACAGCACAATTCCTGTTCAGTCTGGATCTAACAGCAGCCATGGAGGAGACCCTGACCTTGTCCCCTCCCCTCATTCCTCTCCTGCCCCATCCCAACCACCAGGACCTGAAGCAGGGCAGGGAGAGCACTCAGGATTTTGAGCATCATTTTCTACAACTGCTTGCCCACTTGTCCCAGCAAATATTTCTAATATTAAAATAGTAACTTTGCTATGCTCTCCCCATTTTTTTACATGGCTTGATGAACAAAAACTTGAAAAATAACTGCATATCGGCTTACTGTCTGGCAGAGGGATGTGCCAAGAGGGTTTTGAGCTTCTGTTCCTTGGGATGGGATGGGATGGGATGGGATGGGATGGGATGGGATGGGACAGTGTGTGGGGGTGAGCCCATTCTCAGTACTAAGAAAGCCTGGCTTTAGGTAACAAAACCTGTCCTATTTGCCAAATCTTGTTCCTGGGTGAAGACTAAAATCAAATGGCTTTGAGGAAAGCTCATCAACGAAGCAGAGTTAAAACATTTGCAACATCAGTGCAGCAATTCCAGGAGCCAGAGCAGGGAGAGCAGCTCCAGCGAGGGGATGCTGCGTGCGGCCAGAGCTGGGAGGAAGATGTCCCTCCCTGAGGAGCTCCTGTGGATCAAAGCTGCTGCCACAAACACCTGCAGCTCCCACGGGGAGGCCACTGCAAGGCTGAGCTTCCATGGGGGATGCTGCCAGCTCCATCTGTGTGGGGTGCTGGGAGCTGCTTCCACGAGGGATGCAGCCACGACAGCATCCCATGGGCATCTCCCCTCTGGAACTGAGCCTCTGGATCTGCACCTCATCTGTCCTGGCTCCTCAGGAGGGTCTGAGCCTGCACAGTGCCCAGGAAAAGGGGCTGTGTGTCCAAGGGAGTGAGGGGGAAGGGACCTCTCGTGCCCCTGTGCCCACCCTGGGGCTGAGCAGCAGCTTCCAGCCAAGCATCACCAAAGTGAAGCTGCCTCCTGTGTCTGAGGCCCATCCAGGGATTGGCACTCATCCCTTAATCCCAGATTCTGGAAGGGCAGGAGAGGGATTTTACTTGGTTCCAGGCACTGTGTTTCTAACGGGGAAATAAAAGAACATCAAGCCCCCAAACTGTTTTTCCCTTTCTGACAGTGATGTGTGGGACAAGGCTGGCAAAGGAGAGAGGGGCACTTCAGGCAGTGGGGAGAAAAGTCCTTCTTTCCTTCCTTTTGCAGATATTCCTAATTAACTTCTACAAAAATGATTTAGTTGATGTTCTCCCTTCCTCCAAATGTCACACGTTCGTAAGTTTTTAGAAAATCTTATTCTAAAAAGCCAGGACAGAAGACTAACTCCCAAACTGACCACCTCACCCTCACCAGGCCAGAAGGGCAGATGCTTCCCTCGCCATGGATGACCACCCCTGTTGGATGACCCATGGCAGGTGAGCTCAGCCATCTCCTTGGGATGGACATCATCACCACAGGGCTCATGCAACCACCAGGCTCCTCACTGGCAGCCTCAGCCAAAAAGTGAAGGGCTGAGCTGCCCCTGGTGGATGATGCAGCCTCCCATCTAAAGAATCTCCCAGCTGGGAAGCGATGGCCATGCCCCCACCTCAACACCAGCACCAAGCCCACCACGTGCATCACCTTCTGCACCATGCTGCAAAAACCAACAAATGAAACCCCCAAAGGCAAAAACTCGGTGAACGACCCAAAACTGCCCACGGTGGCTGAACGAGGACCACGCAACCACTGCGAGGGAGCAGAAAACCCAAGGAGACAGACATCCATTACCAGAGTAGCCTCCCGAAGACTTGATGTACATCTGCCCGTACTGCTCCTCCACCATGGTGTCGTAGGCCTCGTCATCCTCCTCATCCTCCTCGTTGTGGTAGGAGGTGGGGCTGTCGGTGGTGGGGATGCTGCTGGCGCCGGGGCTGGTGCGTTCCCCCTGCGAGTACTGCACCTGCTGCACGTTGGGGATCAGGGTGGCCAGGTTGGGCATCCCGTAGTAGGAGACGCGCGACAGCTTCAGGGGCCCCGTGTTGGTGCCGCCGGTGCCGCCGGGCCCGTCCCGGGCACCGGGCTCGAGGGGCCGCTTGCCGGGCAGGCCGGGCAGGGCCTGCAGCTCCAGGTTCTCGTGTTTGACGCGCGTCAGGAGCGGGATGGGCATGGAGGGGGACATGACGTAGGGCGCCGAAGCCGACTGCAGCTGGTTGCAGGGGCTCTGCGGCTCCGAGCTGGGGTCTTCGATCATGGTGGTCTGAGAGTCACAGTGGGGAGAGCTGACCTTGAACATCAAGTCCGTCCCTTTCTCCACGATGTGCTGGATCTGCAGGAAGCCCGCCGTGTACATCACCACCAGCTGCTCGCTCGCCGCCATGGTCAGCTTGCCGGTGTAGCAGAAGGACAGGATCTGCTGGAAGCAAGCTGGGGGCACGGTCCCCGGCAGCTCAAAGGCGTTTTTGCTGTTCCCACTGAACAAGTCTCGGAAGTAGAGGCTGCTGGCGGCCAGGACTGCCCGGTGAGCCTTGAAGGCTTGGCCCTTCACCACGATGGAGACATCGCAGTACAGCCCCAGCAGCCGCTGCTCGTTCAGGCAGCCCAGAACGGTGTTCCCGAAGTTGGGAATCTCTATGTGCAACATCTGCGACATGGCTCAGGATCGGCTGGAGCTCCTCAGACATTCAATGCAGGAATATCCAAAGTAGGGCACATCTGAAAAACGGAGAAGGCAGGGAGAGAGGAACAAGGTTTTTAGACAGTTCACCAAAGCAGGCAGGAGCACAGGAACCCACCTCACCCGACATCAAAGGCTCCAAGCCGAGCCCCGAGAGCCAACGCGGAAAAGCAATCGCTTATAAAAATTACTTATCGATGGTTTCGAGCGACGTTGGGAATGCTATTGGTGGATGGCAAAGGATATTCCAAAAAAATGCAAGTATTTCCTTCAAGTTGTGGTCTGTTTAAATAAGCACCACTGATTTATTCCCCCGGGGGTTTTTTACTTTATGCAGGAAAATCTGAACGATAATGGGAGAGAACAGCAAAGCAAACGAAAGACAGTCAGACAGATCTCGGTAGCATTATATAAGAAACACAACAACCAGCAGCTATGTTGAAACTACAGAAAAGATATTTATAAAACAATGTGCCATTCTGCCCGAAATAAATACAGGATTCTGCCGGAGCGAGAGCTCCCAGGAAAAAGCACTTTGAAAAGCAATCTTCCCATTTGCACCAGAAAGAGGGAGCATTTCAACAGTTAAACCCCTTCTCAACAGATTTATCCTCCAACAAAACGAGGCTTATCTCCAAATTAAGCCAGATATTTGAGCCCCAATAAAACAAACCAACGTGCTTGCCGCAGCGAGCCGCCTACCAAGTTGTCTTCTTATTTTCCTCCCCCAGATCCCGAGCGGGGCAGGGGGAGCCCCAGCCCAGCCCCTGGTGCAGGCAGAGCCCCCCCTGGCCCCCAGCCCGGAGCCCCCGGGTACCGGCAGCGAGGACCCTCCGAGAGACCCCAGGCTGGAGGCGACGGCTCCGGCTCCGCATCCCACCACGGCCGTTCTTCAGGGCCGGCTGTACCTTTTGGCCACGGGCAGAATTCCTGCTTTCACCTCCCAAAAAAAGAGCCTGGCTTTGGAAGGGACCTCGTGCGCAAAGCCGGAGCAGGTAGCGCTGGTGCAGCCTGGGCACTGAAACTCCAGCGGAGCAAATCACTGCGGATTCACCGAGCCCAGACCCCCCCCCGTGTTCCCTCCCCAAAGAGTCCAGGAGATTTAAAATCCTGCTTGCCTTTAATATTACTGAAGAAAAACTACGGTTAACTAATACTGAAAGCAAGGAAGAACGATATTTTTTTTTATAAAAAAGGAAAAAAAAATATAGAAGTTTATCTGAGAAAGATTAAAAAAAAAAATCTCTGGAAAGAAAATAATAACCCACAAAGAGCTGCTCTGTTCCCATTGCTGAGGGGAAAAAAAAAAAAAAAAGAAAAAAAAAAAGTCCTATCTGCAAGGCCACGGGGTAACAGGAAGAAAAGGGAACACACTCGGAGCCAATTTAATTGTATCTGCATGGTTAAAAAAAAAAAAAAAATTCTTCCAAGCGAGGAAGTTCCCGGTGCCTTCGCCTGGCCGGGAGCGAACGTACCTTGAGCGGCGTCCCCGGCGCGGCCGCTGCCGAGGGGCTCCCGTCCCCCGACCGCCGAGTGCTCAGGGGAGGGGGAAAATAAAATATAGTATCAAGCCCTGGGTTTGTATCTGCTGGAGCTCAAGCTTTTACCAAGTCAAATCTCCCCGGCAGCGCACAGCATCTAAATGAATAGGCCGGATGCAGATTAACATTCAGGCTGCTCTCTGCAATGAATAGAGCCCTTTGATTAGGGACCTGAAGTAAATGCCAGTTTCAAACCGAAGCTTTAAAAACAGAGAAATATCAGTGCCAGAGGAATGCTCTCAGTGTTGGTACAAGACAGACTTTTGATGAGTCACTGCAATGCAAACAAAGATGGCAGAAATACTGTACTGTATGCTGATGAAATGCTTAGTGGTGCCACGGCAACTGAGACAGGTTTTAAATTTATAGTGCAGTTTTGCATATGAATTACGCTGTAAACTGCCTCCCCTGCCATCTAGTACATCCAGAGTGTCAAAGCATTTAAACTATTCCAAACAGTCTGCAGAGCTGGCACTGCTGCTGGTTAACTCCTGCGGCCAGGGGAAGGCACGGAGCAGGGGTGGTGAGCATCCCCTGCATCCCCCCAGCATCCTCCTGTACCCCCAGCATCCCCTGTATCCCCCCAGCATCCTCCTGCATCCCCCCTGCATCCCGAGCATCCTCCTGCATCCCGAGCATCCTCCTGGATCCCTGAGCATCCCCCCAGCATCCTCCTGCATCACCCCTGCATGCCCTCAGTGTTCTCCTGCATTACCCCCACATCCTCCTGCATCCTCCTGCATCCCTCCAGCATCCTCAGCATGTCCCCTGCATCCTCCTGCATCCCCCCCAACACCCTCTGCATCCCCCCCCAGCATCCTCCTGCCTGGTCCAGCATCCTCCCACCTGGCCCAGCACCCCACCCCAAGAGCTCCCCAAAACCACCTGCCCAAAAGCACAGCTTTGGGAATGCCCAAATCTGCCCAAAATAAAGGTGCTCCTTGGGCAGCCANTAACTCCTGCGGCCAGGGGAAGGCACGGAGCAGGGGTGGTGAGCATCCCCTGCATCCCCCCAGCATCCTCCTGTACCCCCAGCATCCCCTGTATCCCCCCAGCATCCTCCTGCATCCCCCCTGCATCCCGAGCATCCTCCTGCATCCCGAGCATCCTCCTGCATCCCTGAGCATCCCCCCAGCATCCTCCTGCATCACCCCTGCATGCCCTCAGTGTTCTCCTGCATTACCCCCACATCCTCCTGCATCCTCCTGCATCCCTCCAGCATCCTCAGCATGTCCCCTGCATCCTCCTGCNCCCCCCCAATACAAGAAAGCCTTTCAAATGCAGGAAAAATGTTTACCCCTTGGGGAAAGCTTCTTTCAGTCTGTGGCTGAATCCACTAAAAGCAAATCCATTTGCTTAAGTAATGAAATCCCAGTCACATTGTCTCCTGGATTCAGATTTTAAATTACCTTCGCATTTATTGAGCATGTTTGGTGCTTTTTTCTGGGAAAGAGGGTGGGGCCTCCCTTTGCTTATTTCTCCCTTGCCCAAAGCGTTTTTCCTTGTGCCATCGGGCTCGGATTTGGCTCAGTTGCTGCGCTCGGATGCTCACACACAGTTAAAATTCCAGGGATGAGAGGTGAGGCCATCCGTAGTGCAGGATAACTGCAGGAAGCACAGGGCTGGTGATGCTTCAGCCTGACCCTTCCCTCCTGATGCTGCTCACAACTCCACTTCCACATCCAAAGGGATGTTTGGTGCATTAAGTTCAAGTCCAGGGCAGGGAAGTGCTGCGCTCCCAGCAAACCCCACTGACACAGCTGCCCCGAATCCCACAGGACCTGCAGCCTCATGGAGCCTGGAGATCCATGCTGCCCCCACATCAGGGCCCTCCCTGCCTTGGGAATGGCTCAACTCACTCATCCAAACCCCACGGGAAGTCACTGGGATCTCTGCCTGCTGCTGGTGAGGAGGTGAAGGCGCCGAGAGGGGACCAAGGTGACATCCCCTGAGGAGGTCAGAGATGACACCACGACACCACAACAACCAAGCCTGAGAGCCCAAAACCTCTCCCAGCCATGACACCACCCATCTCTGCTGGAGAAAGGATGGAATCTGCCCCTGGCAAACACAGATCCACTGTGGATCTGTGAAAATTACCGAGAAAAACCTGAGTTACAGAAAAAGCGTCACCACTCAAGCACCTAAGGAAGCCTCGTCCGTGGGGATGGGAAGAACATGGGTGGAGAAGGATTTCCTCCTCTTTTCTTCCAGGAAGGGCTCCCTTAGAGCTGGAGGAGAGACCAGGGAGGCCCTGGATGGACCTTCTTGGACCCAGCAGGGCAGGATGTGTGGGACCAGCCAAGGACAGCTCGGTAGTGCAAAACAAGCCAAACTTAAAATAAATATCAATTATTAATATTACTTAGAATTTGCTCTATAAACAAACAGGCTTGTCAGGAGCAACCCCTGTCTCTGCCTAAAACCACCAAAAATGTGCTGGTTTAGGGTGTGTTTAAGCCAGTGAGAAGCACCAAAGTGCTTCAGCACCCCAAATCCTCGGCAGATCTCTCGTACAACCTCCCAGGAGAAGTCAGAGTTTGAACCAAGATGCTCCACACAACTGGTCCCTCCCAAAATCCAGCTTTCAGGGAATGGTGTTTGGTCTAGAAAGAGCATCAAGAAACACAAGCAAAGCCACACAAGGAAGCTGCAAAAAGCCAAACCACCCCAATAAACCATCAGCCAGGACTGCTGGAATTTTGTTTCTCCTTCCTCCCTCTGCCCCTGCCTTTTCATAATCAAAATATATAAAAAAAGCCCCCCAAAACCCAACCCCAAATCACAAAGAAATTAAACAAAACAGTCTTGAAAGCTCAGGAGAACCTGCTCACCACCAAACCTCACGTTCCCTGAAAACAACAGCAACAAAAACCTTCTGTGATTAGACAGCAAATGCAATAAAGCTTGATAATGTCTAACTTTAAAATTCCTCTATGAAATATGGTTATTTTTCTTTTAAATAGAGCACCAAGTGACTTTTGAAGGGTTTGAAATGGCTTCAGCCCACCTGACACAGGAAGAGCTGCGCTGCAGGAGAAATGACCTTTGCAATTACAGATGTAAACTGTATTTTTCCAATCTCATCTCCCAAGCTGAGCTGTGTCCCAAGGTGCAGGAGGAGCCCCCAGCATCACCAGCACCCAAAAAAATCCAGTCCCCTTTAGGCTGGAGTATCCTACAGGTGACAGACCATGAACTGGACACCTCCAAATGGGAAAACTTGGATAAAACTGGATTAAAACCACACAAACATGCCCCAACCTTGATCATTTTACATATGTGACCATTCAAGCAAAACATCATTTTGTTTTCTGATGGCAGCCTCTTTTTCCAGCTCGTGGATACAGGAGGATAATTTGTACATCTCTGCCTGATTTTTGTAAAGTCATAGCCTTTGTCACAAGATGTTCATAAAAAATGCAGCCGTTATTTGAGACAACTTCCAGGAGAGTTTGGGAATTCTCAGTTTCTGCATTCATCTGCTTCGGGGGAAAGAAAAAAGCAGGTTTGCTCTTTTCCAAACTAATTCCCTGCTCCAAGGCCTGAAAGGTCAGGGTGAGGCAACAGCAACAAAGGAAAAAAGCATCGACCTAGAATAAGATGCTGCCATCAGAGCTCCCCCAGGAGTAATCAGAAATAATTAGATAATGTATTTAAATTGGCTTTTTTCTCAGCCAAACAACAGAGACTCAGTGGAGAATTATTCCCCCAAAACCCCCCAAATATCTCCCAAGTCCTGCAGCTCCCCAGGAAGGTGAGCTGGGCAGCAGCTGGGGCAGGGACAAAGGGACAGGGACCCTCCGGGGGTGGGAGACAAAGCAGCCAAAGGCTTCCACCCCCCCAGCCAAAGCCCCTGGAAAGAAAAGAGCTGAAAAGTCCTGCCCTTGAAGGCCCCAAAGGGTCAAAGGAAACTTCCCTTTCTTCTGTAAATGAGGAGAGAGGGGGGAGGAAATCCCACCCTTGGATTTGAGGCTGGCAGGGGGATGTCACCCAACCGGGCAGGGGGTCCCCAAAGCTACCCCAGGCACAGGGGTGGCACCTGCCCTGCTCTCACTACAGGTTTGGGGGTTATTTCTCCACTTTTTCATGCAAAGCAAATGCATAAACCCAGGGGAAAATATGCAACAGCTCACTGCAAACTCGGTGGCCAAGCAGCATTGCCTGAGCCCGGAGATGCTGTAATACCTTAATTAAAATAAAGAGTTAAATAAAATAGAGTTAAGTAAACTAAAGAGTTAAATGAAATAAATAGCTAAATAAAGCCAAATAAACTGCACTTCAGGTCCAGGCTGAGCATATTGCCCTCCCTGCATCACAGGCTGTGTCAGGGAGCCAAGAAGCCAAAATGCCAAGTCTTTGCACCCCCACCCCAAAAACTGAGCATCCCCTCTCCGGGGTGTGAAAACCCAGGAGGGGAAGGGAGAGGGATTGGGGCACAGCTTCGGATTCCTGCACGGTGTTTGGCAGGGGGACGAAAACAAGGTTAAGTTCAGCAATCAAATGACAGTGAGACTCCTCTCCTGCAGCACTGGTATCTGCAGCTCCAAAGTATTTATTTTTGAAATGCTGCAAGTGGCAAGCGGCGCGGATGGACCCTATTTTTAGTGTAGCAGCCAGTGGCAATGGGTGAAAGAAGATTATTTCTGCCTTATTAAGAGCAGAAAGCGAATTTGCAAATATTACTCAGTAACACACGGGCAGCCCACACGCAGCAGACATGCAGCACGGAGCCAACACGGCTTCAGAATCCTCAAAGTTCGCACAGAAAGTACAGACCTGGAGGCTGGGGCAGGGAATGAGGGGGGGAAAAAAGATGGAAAAGTGAAGTGGAATCACGCTGATGGTGCAGCTCAGGAGGTGTGTGCAGCCCCATTGCCAGGGCAGCCCAGGGATGGGGTGCTGGGTGCTCAGCTTGGGACCCTGGCACGGCCCCGAGGGGTCTCCCTGAACACCCTGGCACAGCCACAGAGATGCTGGCACAGCCCTCAGGGGGTCTCTGACCAGGGATCACAGCACAGCACTGGCACCTTTTTGGGGACCCTGGCACAGCCCCGGGGTCTCTGCCCAGGGATCCCTGCACAGCCCCAAGCATCTCTCCTTGGGGACCCTGGCACAGCCCTGAGGGGTCTCACCCCAATCCCCTGGCACAGTCCCAGGGACCCCAGCACAGCTCCAAGGGGTCTCTCCCTGATCCCCTGCACAGCCCCAGGGTCCCCCCCAGAGCCTGGCACAGCCCCAAAGGGTCTCTTTATGGGGACCCCAGCACAGTCCCAGGGATCCCAGCACAGTCCCAAGGGGTCTCTCCCTGATCCCCCTGGCACAGCCCCAAAGGGTCTCTTTATGGGGACCCCAGCACAGCCCCAGGGACCCCAGTCCAGCCCCGAGGGGTCTCTCCCTGATCCCCAGCACAGCCCCAAAGGGTCTCTTTATGGGGACCCCAGCACAGTCCCAAGGGGTCTCTCCCTGATCCCCCTGGCACAGCCCTGAGGGGTCTCTTTATGGGGACCCCAGCCCAGCCCCAGGATGCCCCCGATGCCCAGCAGAGCCTGGGCTCTGTCCTGCTGCAAGGTGAGTCACTGGCAGCCCGGGAGCAGCGCAGCTCCTCGAGGTCACCCACCCGGCAGCTCCAAAAAGTGCCGTCATTCAGCCAAGGCGAAGCGTGTTATTGCCATTATTATTTAATTAGTTTTTTTTTTCTTTCTTTCCCCCTTCCCTAACACTGATCTTAAGAGCTCTCAAAGCAAGGAAAAGCAAAAATAGAAAATGCAACATTTTAATTTTTTTTTTTTTTTTTTTTGTCAGATTGCTGCAAGGGGAAGGGAGAAGGGAGAGACATGGCTAGAAAATACAATTATTCTGCAGAACGGAGTATTTTGCCATCTAATAAAAACTCAAGACCCCGAGTAAGTTACGGCCACAGGAAAGCACAGAGCACCCCATCACCCTGCCTGCAGCATCCCATCACAAGCACTAATTCCCATCCGTAACACATCAAAAAGACAAGTGCCATGCTGAATCCTATTCTCCTCACTCCTAGTACACAACAGCAGAGCTAGCAATATATAACATGCATGACTCAGTCCTAGCACCGTGCCACGACGGAACAGAAAGCTTTAAAATAAAGTAAATATCTTAAAAAGGTCAATTAAAAAAAGCTTACAAAACATCAGACGCTGCTTCTCGCTAGAGCTCATTACCTAGTATGGTGGAGCTGCCTGTGTGTTTTTTTTTCTTGTGCAAGTTAGTCTGTGAGTCAGCATTAACACACATGAGAACATCAGGAATACTGCCTAGTTCTGATGCAATGGAGGTTGTAAAAAAAAAAAAAAAAAAAAAAAAAAAGAAGAAGAAATCGCACTCGGTTTGGACAGGAGCCTGTAATTCAATTGCCTTTACTTTTCAATTACTGCATAGCCTACCCTGACCAACCTGCAGAGGGGAAGGAAACTTTGCTTACATCTCTGTCTTAAAATTAATGACTTTTACTTTTGGCTACAGCTTATTCTCCCTGCTTTACCAAAAAAAAAAAAAAAAAAAAAANNCTGTTTTACAAAAAAAAAAAAAAAAAAAAAAAAGGTATAATATAATTAACCCTTCAAGGGCAGCTGAGCCCGTGCAGAAATCGGGACCTTCGTGTTTTGGTAGGAATTTCAGGGCTGCCAAAAAGTTCTGGTGAAGGGAGACATTTCTACATTAAACTTTTAATAGTCTATAAAGCAAAGCTACAATTGGATCTGAGCTTGATCCTTAATGGAAACAGAAGCTTGCAGACAAGGGAAGTTAGAGACTGCAGAAATTTAACTCTGCGCTTCTGGGTTCAGACTGCAAAGGGGGTTCTTCAAAAATGAGGGGCTTGGTCACTCAGCAAAAACCCTGAGAAACCTAAAATTGGTGACATGAGGTGGCCACCATGGCCTGAAGCCCACTTTGCCCAGGCAGATGGATGCAAAGCTGAAAACCTGCATTTTTTATATATTGCATTTACTGCTTTTACTCCAGCAAAGAATTCCCTGTCTCCCCTCTTCCCGGGGGAAAAACCCCTCCAGACTGATCCCTGCTCCCAGGATCACTGAGTACAGGAGCCTCAACATCGAATTTTCCTTTCTGCCTCCTCTGCTCCTGCAACAAAACCCTTCACTGGGGCAACAAATCGTGCCCAAAGCTTCAGAATGTGACTATTTCTGTATCACACCCTAAAACACCCCCAGACAACACTGCAGCCCAGAATATTGTATTATATATATGCTACTGCTGATTCTATCATTGTATATATGAAATATTATAATAGAGATTATACATTACCAATATATTATATATTGGTAATATATATTATATGCTAAACTATGTCTGGCAAGTTCTGAGCTTCTGGGAGAGCCTTGCTGATGCCCAGCACAGAAATTCCTTAAATCTAGGGGGTTTTTTTTATCTCTGCAGCAGAGAGGGGTCAGAGGTTGGAGTGAGAAAGTCTCCCCAGTGCTCAGGACAAGCTGCAAACACTGAGCTGGTCCCACACCAACAAACACTGACCAACCCTCAAAAATATAAATAGGTCTATCTGATTCATGTGGGTTCATAATCACAAGAAATGCCAAACCCCAGTTTGGTTTGCTGGTTGTTTTCATGAGTAGACACAAACACTGCGAAACTCTTTCTTTTTTCCAAGTATAAATACTTATTAATGTTGATTAACCAACACAGAACTGCCCTAATATTAGAGATCAATCATTTCTGCAGCCTCTCCTGCAGGCAAGGGTCTGTCTTAAACCAGTTCGAGCCTGGTGGGGTTATTTTTCCTTAAGCATGTGGGATACTTGAATACAGATGAATTGAGTTTTAAAGGAAAAAACCCAAGCAGCAACTTCTGGGCCAAGTTCTTGTGTGCCAAACTTTTCAACTGCCACAGCACAGCTCGACAGTGTTTCAAAAGAATTTAAGCACTGTTTTGAATACTGCTGACAATCTTCCTCATCAAAATTTGTAATTTAAATACCTCAAATCTGAAAAGCACGCTCCCTGGGGCATGCTTCATTCTCCCTCCCCACCGCCCACCCTCCCCAAGCCCCACTTGGAATAAAATCCGTTGCTTTCTGTATCTGGTTGGGTTTTCCCCCCCTTCCTGCAGCCCCCCAGCACCCGCTGCATCCCGCAGGGATCCTGGTGCTGGAGCAGAGCTGGTGCTGCAGGGCAGCCACGGATGGAACCTCTGTGTGCACCCCAAAACACGGCCACCTTCCTCTTTCGGAGCTCTTGGGGCTGGTTTAGAGATAAAACCAGTCACTGGTTTAGAGATAAAATCAGTCACTGATTTAGAGCTAAGTCCAGTTAGTGATTTAGGGCTAAAACCAGTCACTGATTTAGAGTTAAAACCAGTCACTGATTTAGAGTTAAAACCGCTCACTGATTTAGAGTTAAAACCGGTCACTGATTTAGAGTTAAAACCGGTCACTGATTTAGAGTTAAAACCGGTTACTGATTTAAATCTAAAACCAGTCACTGATTCAGAGCTAAAACCAGGCTGCCCTGACTCCTACATCGAGAAAGGGTTAATCCAAGGACCCCCAATCCCACCCCTCTGCTCTCCAGTGGATAAGACATTCCTTCAAACGCCTTCAGACGTGTCAATAACCCCCCCAAATAATTCCCTGCCACCGAGCCTAACCCTCGAGGAGCAGCCTAAAGAATTTCTTGGGGTGCCTGTGGCGGTGGAGCAGCCGCTCCATTTTGGCAGGAGCGTGTTTAAGATTCCCTCCCAGCGCTGCAAAGCACCTTGAAAGGTCGACGAGCGCTTTTCATATTCTCAGATCCATCTCCGACGCTGCCGCAGATGAAACGGATTGACCTAGACAAGAACTGCAACAGTCTCTGTGAAATAATCCATCACCACCCCTCGCCAGCCGCAGCCGCCTTTGTCATGGGAACGCTTGGGAATCTCACCTACCTATTGCAGCCGAGCAGGGGCTGGAGAGGCTTTAAATCCCAGCCCTGCTCTCCTGGGATGTAACCAAAGCCGGGACTGCGCCGGCACACAACAGCAAAATACCTCCATATTCCAAAGGCTGTGCCCATTACCGAACTCATTAAAGACAGTGATACTTTGTAACATACTCTAATCTTTAATATTCATAGCTTGCTTCATTTGCATATCATGCCATAAATAGTTGAAGCAGAGGTAAAACACAAAGCGCTCCACTTGCATTTCTAATTATGCCTAAAATCAAATGGAAATCACAACACATCCAAGACACGGAAAATATTAAATTTGCTGGCTCTCAGTTAAAAATCTTTAAACAACACCTCCCCACCCCCCAAACCACGCTCACAAACCCAATTATTTTTAAAAAGAAAAATCAAAGGGGCTCACATTGTCTGTATTAAGAGAGGAGCTGACACATCCCAGCCCCAGCCCTGGTGAGGGACCCAGCAGCATTCTCAGATGCGATCCCCTGGGAACACCAGCACCAGCTCATCTCCCCAAACCATCCCTAAAACCCTGCCTTTTCCATGGGGCTGGGCTGCAGCTGCCCATTTAACCTTGGTCTTTGGAGGAACAACAGGAGCCTTTCCCTCCGGGGTGGCTGGGAAAGCTGATCTCCAGCAAAGGAGGCAAATTTGAAGCATCAGCTCAAATGTGAACTTGTGCTACAGCTTTGGGCTGGCTGGAGGTCGGGGCTTTCACAGCTCTTAACGGAAGGCTTTGGTGGGTGGCTGTCCCCAGGGAAAAAGGCATTTTTAAGTCACTTGAACCCGGACTAATTTTGAAGAAATCAGCTAAACACCACCACAGTCAGCTGGGCACCCAGCGTCCGCCCCGGCTCCGAGCCATCGCCTCTCCCTCCTGAGATTTCTCCCATTTAATAAAAGGCTTAAAGACTTCTGAGAATGAAAAGTGGAAAGAAGAAAAAAACCCCACATTATCACTGCCATATCCCGCTCCTACTTGTAGGCTGATTTTCCAGGGTCCCTAAATCCCTCACAGGTCCAGAGTTCACAGGGAGTCCCCACCATTCTTGTCCTCCCCTGGTGCTGCAGCTCATCCTGCCCCTTTCCAGACTCGTGTCCAGCTCAGCAACAACATCTCATCAGTCCTAAGAAAGAGTTAAAAGATCTTTTCTGCAATATCGACTTCCAAAGAATTCCAGAGATGTCATTAAATTTAACCCCAAAAGGTGAGCAACCGCCCCGTGCCCTCAGCCCACGCCCAGGGAGAAGTGAAAGCGAGCAGCTCACAGCCTGCAAAGCTTTTCTGCTCTTCGTATGTACCCTGGCATCTTGCCCAGACCTATTTTTAAGCCCATTTACTAGAAATCCCACAAATTAAAGGAAATACGGATAATGTTGTAAGAATCCTTTGGGCCAAATAAAAGCTACACATAATTTTCCTTGTGCATCAAGAGTAAGATCCTTAACCACAAAAACCAGATTTCCCCAAAGCTCTTTTGCAACAGTGAGAGAGAATCTTGTTTTGTAAAAAGTTGCTTTGATTCACTCCTGGATTACAGGGAGCACGGCAGCTCCGCTGCCTCCCGGCCAAACCCAGCAGTGATTCCTGTTATGAAACAGAAAGGTGTTAGGAGAACACAAATAAATTAAACATCTCCAGCTCTGGAACGGGGACTGCAATGACAGCAAGGCACAGAGCGCTGTGGGGAGAAGCTGGAGGATGATTATTGGGTTTTTTCCCTCTGCAGAGGAGATTTGGGTGGGTTTATTGCTCAGATTCTTTCAGACCGTGGGGTGACGGTGCTCATGAAAGGTCAGGGTGCTGGAAAACTTCCAACCTGCCCTGCTCCAGGCAGGACAGTCAGCACAGACCCTTCTCCTCCATCTCCAGTCCCCATTCCCAGCTCCTCCCAGTGCCACAAGCAGTGCCACCTGCACCCCCAGGATGGGGACAGGGTGGTGCCAGTGTGAGCTGTGCATCGCCCCAGCCCCAGTGATTGCCTCGGGGATCTTCTGAGAAACAGTGATTTTATACCAAAATAAATCTATCTCTGCATCTCTGTTTGAATAATCACAGTGGGGTCTCTCATGGGGTGAGCACAGGGGAGGGGCAGTGCAAGAAATAAAGGAGCATCCACCTGCAGCAGGGCATTGGGGAGGAGAAAAGAGCTGTGTTTTATGCAGCATCCACGATTTTAACTGCACAAAGACTTTAAATAAACTCCACTAACAGCTCTTTTAGTGGGGTAGGATTAGAAAGAAAACAACGGCCAGATCCACGTTCCACTAAAACTCATCAGACAAGCAGAAACAGCCCCAAAACACAGCAAGTCAAAGCAGCATTTGTGGTTGGTCCTGGCGGGGAGGGAACGAGGGGAAGGTGCTTCCTTTCACCATCCAACCTCACTCTCCCCTCGCTCTCCTTCATCCCCACCACTGCCTTCAAATGTCTTCCTCACAAACATTCCAGCTTCCTTTTAAAAAAAAAGGAAAATAATTATGCAGGGGAATAACCACTTCTCTCCTACGAACACACAGATATGAACAGTTAAACACGCAACTTTGGGAACTTTTCCAAGATTTATATGTTTTGCATGGAAAGCAAATGTTGGTTTGGGTTTTTGTTTTTTTTTTCCCCTTGCCTGGGAAAATATTTAAGCGCTAAGTTTATGGAGCCAAGTCCATTTATTCCTGGTTTATGCTGCTGCTCAGACAGAATCTAATTAGTGATTTAAGCAGCACTGGGGGATGCGGCGCTGGCCGACTCCTGAGCCCCCGGCCCGGAGCTCTGCCGGCACGTGGCTCTGGGAATTCTGGCCCAGACAGAGCTTTTATCCACGGCACAGGATGGCAGGAGGGGCTGAAGGATGGCCACCCTTCCCTGGAGCACCCCAAGGCTCCCAGGAGAGCCCCCCAGCTCCCTTCCAGCCCCACCAGTTCATCGCCGTCGCATTTTTCGACGCACCAGAAGTCTTGTCGTGGTGATGCTCTTAGAAACAGCAACACTTGATTTGCATTTTCCTGGCCCATTTTACCGAATCCCTGCCTTCAGATGGGAACTCTTCCTCGTGCTCCCAGCTCAGAGCAGCTCCCAGCTCTGCCTGTGCTGGTGGGACCAGTCCCATGAGCTGAGGCAGCAGTGGGCAGCAGTCCTGTCCCATCCCTGGAAGTGTCCAAGGACAGGCTGGAGAGGGCTTGGAACAACCTGGGACAATGGAAGGTGTCCCTGCCCATGGCAGGGGGTGGGATGAGATGAGCTTTACGTTCCTTTCCAACACAAACCATTCTGGAATTCTATAAAACCCCAAGATCCGCTCAGTCTCAAGCCCCAACCACTTGCTCAGACCTGGAGACTCTTCACGAGGCCTTCCAGCTTTTTGCAGCAAGCCAGCCAGTGATTTGCCTCTATTTTTCCATTTATTTGTGTATTTTTTGCAAATCTTTCTGGCCAGTTAAACCAGAACCACGGCGATTGCGAAACCCAGGAAATTTGCTGCAACGCTCTGTAACTCCTGCAAGGCAATTAGCCAAAACCTCACACAAATAAGCTTTTTTTGCCACACCGTTCTAACCACCAAGCATTAACCCATTTTCTTAGGAAACAACATCTGCTCAAACAACTTCCTAATCTAGCAGCAGGCATGGAAAAAACCCACTGCAGTATCTCTAGTGCATGGTAAAGAGAATTAGCAGGCGGATTTGGCCCGCTCAGAGGAGACTGACTGGACCCAGGTTCCTCTCACTGACCCTCTCCCTGGAATATTTATTCCCTGGGGGAGGAAAAGTGACAAGGTCAAAGGTTTCCCTGCAGCACTTACATGCTTTAAAGACAGAGGGGATGCTGGAGCAGCCTGGGGGCTTAGGGGCAGGATTTACATCCCTGAACCTGACTGTTGTGGGGTCTGAAATGCTTGGAGCTATAGGAGCTGCACCCTATAGCTGTAGGGATAAATCAAAGCACAGCAGGACGGCACAGGTGTCATTTGTAAAAATAAAGGAACCACTGAGCAATAAAATAAGTTTCCATTTCCCACCCTGGCCTTTACATGGCTCTTTTTCCTGGGAAGATGGGAATATAGAGCCAAAATTAGGCTCCATGATTTGTCCTGGGAAAGACAGAAACCACACTGCATCCTTCTCCTTACTCCAGATTAAAACAGCAGCCACACTTCTGTGCCATTTGTTAGAACTCATTTCCTCCCTTCCTCTCTGCCCCTGCTTTCTCCACCATCGCGAAAAACCAATAAAATAAAATAAAAAGCTTCCTTTTGGGAACGCAGTGGTAATAATACTGCTCCCATCTGTTGATAAGTCCGAGGACCTGCACGGGGAGGAAAGAGGCTGGAAAGCTGAAAGGGAGTCAAGTATTTGCTTGGTTTTACTGAGAAATGAAATCCAGCTTTAAACACAGTAAATCGGAGACTATTCTGAATCACCTCTTGAATTTTTTAATGCTACTCCTGGGAGCACTGAAGGTAAATATGTTAATTTGACTTCAATCATGGTGCAGGGAAAAAAAAAAGCAGCACACTGTATTAGTTTAGGGTACCAAGTCTTAAAACTATTCATGCATTTCTGCATATTTTATACTCAGCAAATAAAGTTCCAAGGTTCTATAAGGAGGCTGCAAAATTATTCTGAGTAAGCAATAATGAGCTGTGCATTATATAAGGCTGATACTAATGGTAATCTATTATTAAAATTTGAGAGTTATAGCAGCTCCACAAGAGTCCGAGAGCAGGTTTTCCTCTCTAGGAAGGGGAAGCAGCATGTGGAGCAGGGAGGTTGGCCAGACAGGTTTTAGGGGAACCAAGCTGCACCCCAGGTCCTTGGGATTATCTGTCCCATGTCTCTCTAATTAACTCTTCCACAGGTACCACCCCAAGTCACAGCAGGGTCATATTCCCAGCATGTTTCATCCTCTGCCTGACATCTCAGCACAACAGATCTCCCAAAATGCATTAAAAAATTAACAGGGTCTCAGCTTTGCACATCTCAGCCATCCCCAGAGCCACCTTGACCCTTGATTCCTGCTGGGCTGCACAAAGGGCAAGGATGTGCCCAGCAAAACTCCACTGAGCTTTTCCCACCTGTCCCCTCCTGCCAAATCACATCCAGGGCATCCAAAGAGCACCACGACATCCAGGGTGGGTACATGGACCATGCCAGCACTCAAAGGCACCATGGAAGAGGGCACATCCCATCTTCCTGGCCTATGGAAGGCTCCCTGCCCATGGAATGGGGTTGGAACAAGATGGGCTTTAAAGTCTCTTCCAAGCCAAACCACTCCATGATTTTACAATGCTCAGCAAGTTCAAGCCAAGCTTTGCTTGGTGCTGGTTTGAGCCAGACTTGTTCTGCCTCTCTCCCAGCCCCATTCCCTCCTGGAGATGGATGATTTCCTGGGAACTGGTGCTTCAGGATCCATCCCAGTGGATTTTAAGGACAAACCATCATCTCCTGAAACAGCACCTCTCAGCACTGCTGTGAGAGAAACAAACAGCAAAAAGCCCAGAGTTTGGCTCATTTTCCTCCTTCCTACATCTTTTGGTGAGAATCGAAGCAGTCTCTGGAGGCTGTAAATCTGGATCTGGAGAACTCACACAGAAATAAGCCCATCAGTGAGGGACCAGGACATCTCCATGTTTAACCCCTACAGCTCCATCTCACAGGGCTCCCGGACCCTGAACACACCTGGGAATGTGGGGGTCTCACCTCATCACCCGCCCCTCAGAGGAAAATCCTCCCTTGGTTTTGCATGAAATGCAAAATTACATTTTTCCTGCGTTCCAGAGCACAGCCGAGCTCCTTTTTCCCAAATGAAATTCTGCAGTAAGCACAGATCCTGAAGGCAACGTTCTGCCCAAACCAGAGGATAATGAAGCACAATAATTCCAGGAGAACCAAACTTAGTCCGAGACCTCCCTGCACTGAGAAGGAACTTAAACAGCGACGAGCTCTTTGCTCTCCATGCTGAACAAGGCACTGGGAAGGAAACCGAAGCAGAGCAGGTCAGATTTGCTGGGTGTTTATGGCATCCACCTGCTCTGTGCCCATTTCCTGCTGAGCTGAAGGAGTTAACAGCTCCTCTGGGATGTAACAGGAGCTGGAGTTAGTCACCCAGGCATGTCCGGATCGGTATGAACCGGGAGCTGCCTATGAATGAAGTTGCCTTGGAGATGCAGCCAAAACCAATGACCAGATATTAACTTTTCACCACGGGCTGCCAAGGCAGGCAGGACATGTGAAACCAGCAGGACACAGCTTCCAGCCAAGCTGGAACAGCCGGGTTCAACGTGAGGGTCTCTTGATTCCCCCCAGAGGAGTAAAACTTTGTGTCTTTGCTCAAGGAATAGGAGGAATTTCTCCTTGCAAAGCCAAGCAGGCCAAGGGCTGGCAACAAAACCTGCTCTGGGACCTTCTGGAATGGGCAATTAATGTCCATAAGCAAGATGATGCCTTCCTTTGGTTTAATTTTAAAGTTGATATTAAAGATAGCAGCTCATTGCTATTAAAGATACCAAGCTCCTTAATTCTTTCTGCAATCAGCTTCATAAGCAGAAAAAGCAGCATGGGCACCTTACCCAACGCAGCTGAAATGAGACATCATGAAACAAAACCATGAACAAGGAGTTCAGAGGCTGGGCTGGTGCAGGATCACACATCTGCCTAAGCCAGCACTTCCTCTCCACTTCCAAGGGCAGGTTTGGAGGTGGGTGAGCAGGAAGGAGCAGCTGTCCCAGCCATCCACTGCCTCCCAGGGCAGTCACACAGAAGGAAACTCAGCTTCAAGCTGAGCTTTCTCAATCTCAGCTCAGAGCTTCCTACAGAGCATTTGTGCCCCCAGTGAAGGGGCTCAGCCACTGCCCAAGGGGACTGTGAGAGGAGGACAGCGGGTGACCACGGAGGTGGCAGCAGGGAGCACCAGGAGGAAGAGCATCCACTAAACTCCAGGGGTGAAATCCACCTCACCTGGACCTCTCCTCCCCCCAGCCTCACTGACTCATGGAAAAAACCACCTTTGAACCACGACAAGGCTTGCTCTGCACGAGATAAATCACAGCAGCACACCCCACACTCACTTCTGGGGAACGCACAGCGCCAATGGACACACCACAAGCCTTGGATCCCAATCCAAAATCCAGCCTCTCCAGGAGGTGATGCTTTTCAGGCCCTGCAGGGAACTTCACTGCATCTCACCCAGGGAATGACTTGCAGGGCTGTGCTGGACACGAAGCCCAGCCCCACCACCAGCACCCAGCAGCGATGGACGGGCGGTGAAACCACACTTGGGGCTGTCGGGGACATCATAGATCCCCCTCATCAGAGGAGCATGAAATAAAATGGACATCTTCCCATCAGAGCAAACACTCCCTTCCCATCCACACGCCAGCCCCTTGGTATTTTTTCCCTGAAGGAAAAACAGAAGATGCTTTCCATAAGCAGACGATTTCAGCAGCTAATTTTACCATCACTTATGGTCGACTTTATGACTAAGATTTCATGCTGACTATATTAATCCTGTCAAATTTCAGAGTGAGAGAGAAATGATACTGTATATTTTATGGCTGCAATAACTTCTAAGCCATTAGACATGCATGCTGACATGAAAGTAATCAAATTGATTTTTTCCTATTACAATGAAGAACTTTGTATGAGCAAATAGTCTTTCTGGCACAGGAATGAAACGCCAAGAAGCCTGTGCTCACTCAGGAAATTAGGAAATTGCCACGAGCCATCGTTCAGAAATTGGAGTTTTTCTGCTTACTCACATTTTATTGTCACCAAAGCTGAAAGGGACATGTTAGTCAACCAAACGATCGACAAAAGCCAACGCCAGGGATAATCAGAGGGGTTTGAAGCCCTGTTAAATACTGCAGAAGCTGCAGTTAATTGCTTTCCCAGCATTAAAGGCTCCCCTGTGCCTTTTTTAACCTCATCAGACACATTTTGCCCCTCACAGCCCACTGGCCACTCCTCCAGGTGTTGGGTGGACAAGGCAGAATGGATCAGAATAAGTTGCTTTAAGAGCTTTTGGCAAGTCCTGGAGACCTGGAAGTGTTCATGGATATCCCACAGTCAATGAGAAAGACCACGGGCCAGAAGGTCAACCGAAATGATTTTTAAATGCAATTAGGCCTTTAGTTATAAATTCCACTTGCTCAGTGTTTTGTTGAGGGTTCTAACACCAACTCATCTCTACACCTCGACTCTGCCTACCTAAAATTCCGATTTAAAACCCTTTAATCCAACTTGTGTGTCAAGTTCTGGAGAAAGTCAGGTCCAAACAGACCCACGGTGGGCAGAGGTGCCAGCGCAGGGTGTCCTGTGTGGACAGGGGCACACCCAGGCAGGGCAGGGGCTCTGCAAGCCAGGCCCTGCAGGGATGGGCCAACAGGGCACACCTGCCAGGTGAAAAAACCCTGTGAAAACCTGTTTTCTTCCCCTGCTGCGTGAGAACACGCTGGGTGTGAGAGGACAAGATCAGAGAGGCTCAACATCTCCAAAGACTCAGCAACCAGAAGCAATTAAGTGCAGATAACACAAATAATGCAAGAGACTCACCTGACACCCTGCGGGCACGGCCACGGCTCCTCCACAGCCAATAAAGTGCAAGGTTTTCTTTCAGTTTTCAGTATTTTTGTAGAATATTGGTATCAATCATTAAATATTCTCATATCTTCCAAACCAAGCCACCTGCACGTAAAAAACTGGCCCAGGGACGTGCTAGAGCTGTCTGAAGGCTCAAAGAGATAGGGGTGTTTATATATTTTTATATATATATATATATATGGATGGATGGATGTCTTGGGTTAGCAAAAGAATTACACTTTTAATGTGCATTTAGTTGCAAATAAAAATGCTTTGACGGCTCTCTATCAATAACATTTACTTTTGGTTATGTTTTCTTTTGTTTTTTTTTTAAACTAAAGGAGTTTAGAAATACAAAACCATAAAACCACAATGACACGGATCGCCTCAGCCAAGACTTGCAAACCACCAACTTTAGTGAATCCCGATTTTAGTGAATTTCGGTTTCAGTGAATTCCTTTGTCCTTCCACACCAGGTATTTGTAAAATCATCAGAGCTACGTGGGCAGGGAACCTTCCACTAGACCAGGTTGCTCCAGCTAACGTGGCCTTAAAGAAAAAAAAGTTGGCTTTGTTTGGTTGGGTATTTTGTTGTTGTTTTGGGGCTTTTTTCGTTATTATTTGGGTTTTTTTTTTTAAGTGGCATTACAAGCAAAGCTCTCCCAACAACACCCAAACCAAAGCTCATCCCAGCACACCGAGCCCCATCAACCAGCACCAACCAAAGGACCCTTCTGCTGCCCCTGAGGTTCAGAAGGATCCCACATTCCAGAACAAGCCTGATTCCACATCCTGACCTGGGATGTGGTGCCCAGAGGAGGATGAGCAGTGAGCCACCAGCTCTTCACCACCTCCACCTGAACCCCCAGCAGGAAACAGCAAATCCTTTCAACCAAACCCCCACGCAACCGAGCTTCAAAGTTATTACCCAAACCTCCCCAAATCCAGAGCCTTGCAAAGGTAGGAGAAACCTCCCAGGAGAGGCAGTGAACAATATCCATGAGTTTCTCATGACCTTACGGAGATTGCCATGACAACACCGCTTCGATCCTCCAAACATGGATATATTCATTTGCACTGGTGTGATTGAGAATAATTAGAGTGAGATTCCCTGAGCCGGGGAGTCACAACCGTGCACGGCTCTGGCAGCAGAGCCCAAGTTTCAAGGGAAGCAGCCTCAAATTTAAATGTAAAAAAGAAAACCGACAACACTCTTCGGAGCCGCGTGACCTAATTCATTATAAAGAATGTCAGTTAGCAAACCTTTTAAATAAAACATTAAGCTAGAGGTAATTTGAAGCCTTGTGGATTTTGTTTTACTCAATTATTTTCTAATGCTTCAACTTCAAGAATAAATATGCAGAAATCAAAAAAAAAAAAAAGAAAAAAAAAAGGAATACTAAGGGTTTCATTTAATTCTTTTTCAAAAGAAATGAAGACGTTCATACTAAACCAAAATACCCTCAACCAAGCTGGATTTTTAATTAAAACTTTTATGTCCTACAAGATTCTTCAAGGTTATAATATCTGCTCCTACATCGTGAGGCAGCATCACGCTCGCACAAGGGCGAGCCCGTCATCCACGTTAGAACAACCTGTGCTATGCATTGCTGTAACTTATTTCCAGGACGTCCACTCACAAATTAAAGCAGGCTGGAATGCTATTTCTTCCCTGCCCCATAATTTCCATAACCACTCGCAATTTTCACTCTGTTGGGAAGAGTTTCCTTGCAGCAGACAGAGGCAGGGGATGACCACGCTGGCCTCTGCTTTGGTTTTATTAATGCCTGGTGGTAAGAACACGGCTGGAGTGAGGCAGGTAGGGATGTAAAACCTGCAGAAGGGCAGCAGAGGATAAAAGCCACTGCTGATAATCACAGCCTAAAATGAGATTAATGGGAAAAAGGGGGAAAACAAAGGGAATCACAGAATCCCAGAGTAGTTTGGGTTGGAAGGGACCTTAAAACCCATCCCATTCCACCCACTGCCATGGGCAGGGGTACCTTCCACCATCCCAGGTTGTTCCAAGCCCTTTCCAACCTGGCCTTGAGCACTTCCAGGAATGGGGCAGCCACAGCTTCTCTGGAAGGAGCTCGATGAACACTGCAAATGCTCTTCTAAGAAATACTATAAACCCCAAAGAAATACAGTCAAAAGGAGGCATCCTTTGAAGCAAAACAAAAAAAAAGAAAGTTTAGAGCTAAATATTTGATTTGATTTTGGCAGCATCACCCTTTTCCAGAGGATACCAGAAGGAGATTTGCAGGAATGTGCTTAACACTGCTCTTGTTAAAAGTGCGTGCTACGAAACATTCCGGAAACAAAGAAACCCAGAAGATAAAAAGATCCCTTTCCACCACACTGCTTAGAATAAAACACCTCCCTACTTCGATTCAGCCTTCCTTGCAATCTTTAAAAAATTAAAACTCAGCCTCTTGCTGTAATTCACTCAGTGAATTACCCAGTTCCAGCACGGATCTCCAGGCTCAACCAGCAGCTCCCATCAGGAGTGAGCGTGACCCCAGGAGATGCCAGGGAAGCAGAGGGCAGAGCCAACTCAGGTAACCCCTCACTGCTCTGATTTTCACGTGTCACAGCCACACCCTGGGGCCGCTTTCGGGGTGTTAAAAAGTTCTCTGTGTCACCGAAATCAAGGATTTGGTGTCGGTGGAAGGTGCGAAGGGTGGAATTCACGTCGCTCATCGCACCCGCCCCAGGGAGCTCCAACCCCGCTCGTACCCAGGGCTCCTTTTCAAGGCACAAAACTCCGGATAAATCCATTTCTCTGCAGCAGAGAATAAACAAGGATTAGTATTCACCCGTTCATAACAGGGAAACCCTGCAGCTAGAGGTGGAGTCAGGCAGTGCTGGAACATCCAGCCTAAGTTGCTTGACGAATGCTAACTACGACTTCCAGCTTATTTATCTAATTTGGGTTGATTTTTAAATATTGAGTTATCTAACCAGACACAAAAAGAGAGCCTGAAAATCCCCCGTGCTAGTGAAAACTCTCCCTGCCGCTGTAATTCAATCTACATGTCTGAATATTACTGACTTTTCTCAATCACATTTATATTGAGAAATGCCTAAAAAAATTCAGGACCTCGTTTTCTCAAAACGGTGTTAAGTGCCTGAAAAACGGGGTTCTACAGCAAATGAGCCTCTCCAAAGCTGACTGTGATGCCTGCAAGTATTTTAGCCATTTACAATATTTATCAAGGTCTATTTTTGTCAATCAATCTATAACAAGAGCAGAACAGCCAATACCTATAAAACAATCTGCTCGATTTCTGTACAGTCTGGGTTCTGCATGAGGAAAGGGCAGCTCTGAACTGATACAACCAGTTTGCAACACACACAAAAAATACATGGAGGAGGGATGAAGTCAGTGGCAAAATCCTCAATGGCTCCAGCCAGGCCAGGATTACCTCCAGGAACGTGCTGATGCTTGGAGGAACACAAAGAAGATGCCAAGGCTGGAGAAAAGGAGGCTCAGGGAAGACTTCATTGTTCTCCACAACCACCTGACAGGAGGGGGCAGCCAGGATGGGGCAGGCTCTGCTCCCAGGTAACAAGTGACAGGATAAGAGGATACAGCCCCAAGCTGTGCCAGGGGAGGGTCAGGTTGGACATCAGCAGGAATTTCTCCATGGGAAGCGTGGTCAGGCATTGGAAGGGGCTGCCCAGGGAGTCTCCATCCCTGGAGGTGTCCAAGGAAGGCCTGGATGTGGCACTCAGTGCTCTGGGCTGGGGACAAGGTGGGGATGGCTCACAGGTTGGACCTGATGATCCCAGAGGTCTTTTCCAACCTCTGGGATCCTGTGACTCTGGGAAGGTTGGATGGGGCAGGACCACCCATCCCACTGCTGGTGTCTGGGGTCCAACCTCCCACCACCCCCATTTAGAGTGGTCTCACTGCTCCCAGTGACGCAGAGGCTGAAACTGGTGATACTGGGCACCTGGGGAGTCTGTCCCTGTGAAATCTCTCCCAGTCCTGTCCCCTGGAACTGCTGCTCACGCTGAGGGTGATGCTGAGCATCCCCACCCCACAGAATATGAGGCACCACCACATAATTCCAGAGAGCACCCAACAGCTGAGAATATCAGAGCCTGTAATTGCCACCAGGAAGGATTTGAAACAACCATCTAAGCACAAACACCCTCCCTGACCATCCCTGAACCCACGAGGTACAACACACTCCCCCCAGCCCCAGCCCTGGTTTTAAAATTCAGCCTTTATCAGCTTGAGTTGAGCAAATCCAGTCAAAAGGCAGAAACGGATTGTGCTAGTAAGCAGAAAAACTGTTACATCTTCTGAATGTAATTTTGCCAAAAGCCTCTGCACAATTTTTTTTGTCACGCTTTGCATTATGAAGGAAATTTCTTTTTAGAAGAACAGGAGAATGATTTGCATAATATTCTTTGCAAGTTAATATCAGCCTCTGATAATGATCTCTGCATAATGCAAAAACGTTTGAGAAGACTGTTACAACACTAAGTAATCATATTTTAAATTATGTTTCCCTTTATAGAAAGGTGTTGCAAAAACACACAGACATGAAATCTGTCTGTTGAAGTCCCAAGAACCACCTGACCATCTTCCCACTATTCTACTGTTACAGATTGCAACACTGCCTTTCAAAATCTTACAAAACAAATTACTCTGCAACAGTCTGGCTTCACAGAAGGCAGAGCTTTTTCCTGTGCTGCTGCTCCAGCACATTACATTTCACAAGAGCCTCTGATGTACTGCACGAGTTAAGCAAGGGCCCAGAAATGAAGCTGTAACACAACCAGACGGACCCGCGGTGATTAAGGAGGATTCTCTCATCTCACACTGCCCCCAGGCAGAAGTGGCAGCACCAGGGCATGCCCTGCCTGCCACCAGCTGCAGGGGACACTGCTTTAGCTGGCTGATTCCTGCTCTGGCCCAGCTGGCTCATGGATGGAGTGCTGGGAATTAAGAGTGTGACGCCGCTGCCACGTCCCCACCGGGCCAGGTGTCCCCTTGGGCAGCCAGGGATCTTCCCAAAATCTCTGCGAGGGATGAGGTGCTGGATGCAGCCACGAGATCTCCGCTCACGCCATCGCTCGTGGCTAATTAGGTCAGGAACTAGACATAAAAGCAGAGGTCCAGGAGGAAGCCATTTATACAACTCTGCCGGGCAGCATCCTCTCAGATGTGGGCGCCGGCGATTTCCCTCAGCCCATCTCCAACGGGGGATGTGGGTGGGAAGCTAATGCACTTGGATATTAAATACTTAATATGTCACTGAGACTTCACAGCCACAGCCAAGTGGTTTAAACCTGAGCTAACCTTCCTTGAACTACAAGGAGTAGAGAGAGGCTCCCGGGACAGCTCTTGCACGAGGAGATGAAATCAGGAGTTGGTGCGAGAAGCAAGGAAAGACACTTTGGGACCAACCACACAAATGATGTAACTCAGATCTGGGGAAAGCATGGAGCAGGGTGTGCTCCCAAGGGCACTGCCACGCTGTGCCAACACCAGTGGGTGTCCCACGGAGCCACTGTGCCCAGCCTCTGCCCATGGCATGCTCAGGACCACAGTGGGAAGCACAGTGCAGGCAGTGCCACCCATGCCTGTGACACGCACAACAGGCCATCATTCAGCCCGCACGCTGGGTGGTTCTTGTCCCACCTACAAAATGAAGATTAAAATTCAAATACCAGATCTGAGCAGCCAAGGCAAGGAGAAAAGAGTCTCTGGGGTGTCAGTCTGAGCTCGCCGAGGCAGCTCAACCACTGCCCTGGGCATGAAACCATCCCAGGCACACGAGATCATTCCTCCCCTCAACAAGGTTTGGTAACTTGGAGAGTTTTTCCAACCACATCCAGTGCTGGGCAGGAGAACAACCCCTCACCCCATCCCACCCCTCCTTTTCATACCTTTTGAAACAAGTTCCAAGCAGCTCCTTGCTACAGCTCATCCCAAGCTTCCTCAAATGGGTTTGGAAGCATCGGGAAGTTGGGTTTTTTCCCCAAAATTGCCAGCAAATCTCTCCCTTCCTTCCCCAAACTGACACATCCATCCACGCTGGTGGGTGGCACCACCAGACTCAATTCCTAAGCTCCCAACCCACCTCCTGTCACCTGGACAGCCATCACCTGGACACCAAGAGGGAGAACTTCTCCCAGGTCCCAGCAAACACCACAGCACTGGCACGTGTGCCAGGGAAGGCACCAGGGTGTGGGAACCGCCCCGGGAACCGCCTGAACCAAATATTTCCATTGCTAATGCTGCACCTTGGGCTTTATACAACATTCCTGAGGCACGCAGGAGAGGTCAGGGGCAGGCTGCAGGGTGGGGAGGGGACACCAAACCACCCAGACAGCACAAATCCCTGAGGCACGGCCAGGGGAGGCTGCAGGAGCATGGCTCTGGTGGGGCTGGCACTCAGCAGCCGTGACTTGTGATGCTTCACATTGTAATTGAACTGCATCTGCAGTGCTTCAAGGATTTTGGGGGGAAAAACCAGCTGGGAGGTGTGAAAAAGAACCAACAGATCATGACTTTCACTTTATAAAACCTTCTGAAAGGGCAGTAAAGGCCACTGGGATATTTTTGTTTAAAATCACTTGCACTGTGGACATCACCAATGTACCACTGGACTTCTCTGTGTTTTGATGATGGTCAAGGAAAAAAATTAAGATCCCTGCTCTGCCAAGCTGTGCTGGGGTGACAGCCTGGACCAGACACACACATAGGCTGCAGTTTCCCTTGGTTCCTCCCCTCACTCCGAGTTGTGCTGCCCTCCTGTCCCCCTGCAAAAAGTTAAGTCCTCCCTCCTGCATCGTTTCTCCTGCCAAATCCAGATTAGTCAGCAACTCCTGCAGGATACACCTCTCCTAAGGCACTCACGAACAAAGCAACAGCCAGTTTGGGATCTTAAAGGGAAGGTAAATGAGGAAACTTCCTAAACTTAATTGCAAAAATATTCATGAAGGTACCACGTGGCTCAGGTACCTCCAGCTGCTCTGCTGAAGCTCCCACTGGGTCTCAAGGGGATGCAGAGGTGTGATGGACACTAAATCAGTGCTGCAAGCTGGAAGTAGAACCCATCAGTGGATCTGAAAACCACCCAGAGCCAAAATCCCAAAGAGTCCCAGCCCTCAGTGCCTGACCCCAGAGCAAAGCTTGGGATGAGGCCCCCACTGCCAAACCAAAGCACTGCGAGTACCCTGGGCTCAATCTGCATTTTTACAGTTGCACAAAGAAACCAAACACCCAGCAGTCATCTGAAAGGCCAGTTATTAGATCACTTGAAACGAGTTGAAATGAAAGTCCCACAGGTTTTATTGGACTACTGAGATATTGATTCTGGTGTGCTTCTACAGCACAGAAATTCACCCTGCTAGAAATCCCACCTGTGTGCCGGGCCAGAAACATTCCCTGGGAATGTCCAGGGTTGCTTTTCCTTGCTCCCTCTTCCTGGGCCTACAACTTTCCCTTCCCCTAAGGCAGTTTAATTTGACCGGCACAAATGCTGCTGGTTTCACCCAAAGGCACAAACCACCCCCATCCTGTGCCAGAACACACCCCCAGTTCATCTGACCAGCTGAGCTGGGACGAGGATGGGACACACTCTGGCAAAGCCTCCCCCATTCCTACCATTATTCGACAATTTTGGATCCTCATCCCAAATTCTCTCAGGTTATAAATCCATGCGAAGCCTCGACACAAAACAACACCATTATAAATTTTTTTTTTTTTTTAACCCACATAAAAAGGGAGTAAAACAATTAAACCCCAGGCTGTGCTGTGTGTGCAGAGGCACTCCAGAGCTCCAAGGAAGCACTTCCACGGCCCGGGCTGCCCAACGCCCGCGTCCCTGTGATGCTGTGCCAGCAGCACGCTCTGTGCTTCACGGCTCACTTCCCACAGCATGAACCCAGCCCCTGGAAGCTGCCAGCGTGTTCTCCCGAGCCCTGCAGATGTTTCAGCTCCAGTGGGCTCCCTGGCCAGCCCCCCACCATCCATTCCTCCTCTCCTGCCTGCCTGGAGTGATGGGGCTGCGAGCGGGGAAAGAGGAGCGCTGGGAGACGCAGCTCTGTGGCTTCCACGGATCTATCCAACCTTTTGCTTTGGAAAAAAGAAATAAATAAAAATCCATGCTTGCAGCATAAACACAAGCTGGGCTGGTACTCCACTCCTCCCTCAGTGGGATGTGCTCATCCCCTGACTTCCAGCTCTGAGGTGCATCACTGCCTGGACAGCAGCACACCCACCCTCCCAAAAATCCCAAACCCCGTCCCCACGCTGGCAAGGACAGTTGTGTTCTTCCCTAAAGGATCTGCCCTTCCCAATTTATCGAGCATCCCACAGGAGGTGCAAAGTTCTCGGCCAGCACAGGCAAAGCTCTGGAGGAGGTGTCCAGGAGTGAGTGTAAGGCTCAGACTGACCAGCACAGAGTGTTCTGGATGGGCTGGAGCCTTGGCGAGGCTGGAGAGGCTGAGCACAGCCCTGACAGAGCCATGGCACGGGTCCTGGGAGCTGTGTGGTGAGTCAAGAAGCCCTGATGCTGGATTCACTGCACAGCCTGGGAATTAGTCAATCCTCCTCTTTCGCCTGGGGAGGGGGGCTGGTCCCAATTCAAACATTGCATAAGCTGAAAAAGAGCCATTTAAAAAAAAAACAAAAACAAACCCAAACAGATAAAATGCAGAAATACTATTGTGGAGGAACTGGGGAAAGCTGAAGCAATAATGACAAACGATTCCTTGCTGCTCTCCCATTCCCTTCCTCTGAGAGCCTTAAAAAGGCTTCGCACCATCCCTCTCCAGCCCTGCTCACGTTACACCGGGATCAACCAAAGCCTCGTGTCCTGCCCAAGGTCACGGTGACAGCCAGAGCCCAGGAGGAGCCAGCCTGGAGCTTCCCAGGGCTCTGCCCAACCTCTCAGCCTGGCATTCCCACCTTCCCAGGCAAGAGCTGTGCTGTGGGGGGAACACAGAATTCAGCAGTGATGGAGCGATGGGGTTGGGTTTTGTCGGGTTCATTTCCACGGACGCCACGCAGAAAGCGAACACAACCTTCCCAAATTCCACCTTTTCTCAAGGCTTTTCTCTCTCCTTTTCTTCCCCCCAGTTCTTAAAATCCAATTATAGCACGACTCTCTCAGCAGGGGTCAGTGTGGAATAAGAATCGCCCGAGTTAATGGACATGAGACCAAGAAAGATTAATGCCTAAATGGTTTCAAAAGTTGTATGATGCCGATTTCATTAACATTTTAATTGTAATGTATCTTTTTAATCTTCTTTCACACTAATGGTTTTTATATGCTTCAAAAAAGAAAAAAACTGCTGACAACAAAAATATCAACACACCAAAATTAACAGACGGAACTGAGTGCTGTAATGGGAGCTGAATGAAATGCAGAAAACCATGTTAATGATGCATTAAGAGTAGAAACTGTGCTCAGACAAGAGTCAAAAATCCAGCCCTACACTTGCATGCCCTGACTTTGAACAGGGGCACCTTTCCCAGGTGCTCAGCACGGCCCCAGGTTGTGTCTCTCAGTGGGGATGTGCTGAAGCAACAACCCAGCAGCTTTACCAAATGCAGAGATTTATTCAAAAAAAAGGGTGCTGGCAATAAATTTGATTTAACCAGGGTGATAGAGATGAGCAGCAGGTTCAGGGGAAGAGGCTGCTGTTGTTGTCCATCCCTTTCTCCATGGAAGGGCACTGCAGTGGCTGTCACCACTCCCTGGGCTCAGGTACCTCAAGCACAGCAGAATTCCCAGACAGGAAAGATGCTGTTGCAACCGCCGTGCAAAATTTTATTTTACTTAATTAGAAGACAATTAAATCTAAGCAATAATGTTTCATTAAGCATGGGCATGTATTGATGATGTTAGCATGGATAAACGGAGGCACAGAAGGAGCAGATAATTGGGGAGCAGACAGATGAAGTTTCAAACAACCTTGGTTTGTAGAAATGATTGAGAGATGGGGTTCTGTCACCTGCCCTGAGGCCGGGCTGCAGCTACAGGGGTGATGCAAAAACCCCAGAGTTTTCCCTCACAGTCCATCAGAACTTCTTAGAAGGGAGAAGATCCAGTCAGAGGGATACAAAACCCCCTTATGCCCATTAGGAAATCATAATCCCTATGTCTGCCATGAGGATGTGATTCCAGCCACAACAGAACAACCAAAATGCACATTATCCTACTCAGATTTAGTCCTTTAAGGTGACTGCAGGCAGTGCAGTGCTGAGGGAGGTTTCCAGGGAAGGAGCACCTATGGAGAGAGGTTACTCCTGATTGTGGGAATTTCATCCCACAGGATCTCAGCCACAGAGAAGTGCCTCTGCCAGGAGAGGTCTGTACTCCCACAGGGCAGCCAGGTTCATGCATCCCACTGGAAGTCTCCCAGCAAGCCCCATCTGCCTCTTCCCTTGGAAAACAAGTCCTTTTATCCACCTTCAAACGTATAAACCCTCACTCCCCATCTCCTTTGGGCACCTGGCCATGGCCTTCTGCACAGCACACCTTGAAACACCAACCCTTTATTTATGTCCCACATTACACCTCTGCTCAGCATAACCCCACCAGAGCTCAGGAGGGCCAAAACATCATCCCCCCCTGCCCTGTCATCACCACCCAGCATCTCCTACAGCCTCCCTGCAAGGACTGACATTCTCTCCAACCCTAATCCTTGTTTCCCTAATGCTTCACATAACCGGAGTGTAAATGTTTGTCCTATGACAGGGAGAACTGGCATGTAAAACATGTCCCCCCACACAAAATGTATATATATCCCAGGCTGCCATATGCTTCCCAGTGGATACCACGGCAGGAACGCGCGTGTGGAGCGGTGCCAGCGCTGGCTCCGGCACCCAGGACCCTTCTCCACCACAACCTCGGCCCCACTGAGCTCCCAACTCCTCGTGCTGCTGAAATCCAGCCCCCACACACCCAGGGATGACAAACACCTGGCTGCTCCCCCCAGTCCATACATCCAGAGGAGCCCTGATCGCTCCCAACGAGATGCTGCAGGGGGAAAGAGGAATTTCCTCCTGCTGCTTTAACGAACGATGAGCGGACCCCGATATCGACTTTATGGCTGTGGGGATGACACCGGGGTGGTGAAGGGTTTAATCTCGTCCCAGTGACTATATATGGTCACTCTGATGGAGCCACCTCCCTCTGCTCACGCTCTGCTGCCCTTGGCTCCTGGCACTGGGCTCCGCAGCAAACTGGCAGGGCCTGGGCACGGCGCCGGCGCGCCAGAAGTCAGCAGACTCCCCACGTTCCTGTGCTCTCTCTCCCCCTTTCCCAATTTTTTTTGGCTCGTAAAAAAAAAATCTTTTATCGGTTTTAAAAAACAGAGAGAAAGAGAAAACGCTCAAGGAAAAAAAAAAAAAAAAAAAAACAACAAACCCTAAAACATTTTAAGAGTGTTTTATAGAGAATTGTTGCACGGGGGAGAAAAAAAAAAAACAACCTGTCAAGTTACTTATGCTTAAATGTACATTTCATAATCGCTTAGGAGTTTTATGAAAAAAAAAAAAAAAAATCAATCTTTTGGCGAAAAGTGTATCAATTTATTCAGCCCACACAGGCTGATTTGTTAGTGCAGGGTAGTTTGTGGCTGTGATTCCTGGCCCCCCCTCCATCCACCCACCTAGGGGAAAAAAAAACCCGCACTGAAATATTTGTCTTCATAAGAAACGCAACACCAAAAAATGTACTCGACACGCAAAATTCTGTAAAAAGTCTGACGTGGTGAGGACCTCTGAAAAGCCTGAGGCCAAACTGCACCGGCTGCGAGCAGCCCTGGGAATACACACAGCACAAAACCTGTGCCAAGGGCTATTTATCTTCATTTTATCCCATTGAGCTGGGAGCTTTCGGGGGGTCTTGGTCACTGCACCAAAGAACTGCTCTCATCACCACTGTCCCAGCAGCTCATGGGCCGCCAGCACCAGCATCCCCCATCCCTCCTGTCCAGCCCAGCCTGGAGAAGCAGGATCCTTCACCCAGCAGGGAGAAGGAGGAAGCTCCACACGCTGCTTCCATCCCCTCTGTGGCAGGCTCTGTCCCAGCAGTCCGATTTTTATTACCTCCGTCCCCATTTAGGAGTAACCACATGACAAACCCGAGCGCAATCCTGCCCGGGGAGCTCGCCTGGGATTGCCTCTCCCTCCCCAAGAACATGGTATTTTAGCAAGTTTTCCCTTCACAGCAGAATTTGTGGCTACAAAGAATGTAAGATTTCTTTTTTTTTTTTCCTCAGATTCCTGTTCTGCCTCCAAACATTCGCTTAAAAACAAGTTGAACTTAAAAAAAGCCACCAAAAACCCCAACAAAAAATAAACCGCTAATGAATCACAGTTCCTAGCAAATGAGCAATTGCAGTTGACACAATGAATTATGCCTGAAGCAAGCTGGGAAACATATTTTGCAAATGATCTCATCCACAGGCAAACCTGGCATGACACTTGATTTGCTAAAAAAGACACAAAGCCTGTCAAAATTCCTGTCACTTCGCAAATAAAGTCAGGTAGAGAAAACCAACAGCCTCACCCTCTTTTAAGCACGCTTCACCTATTTCTCAATTGCTCTACAGGCTTGATTTAATAAAATAAAAAAACCTCACACGCCCTCCTGTAGGTGTGCCCATCCCAGTGGGTGCTGAGGGCTATCGGATCCGCTGCCACTTCCCTGGATGAGGAATAAATGGGCTGGGAAGCTGCTCTTTGGATGCCAAACACAGGCTCAGCTCGATTTGAAGCCTAATTGCAGCAAGATACGATGCTCGCTCTGGCCATTAGGTATGGCAGGGAACTCACAATTCCCTTTAATTTCCTCCAGCTGAATGCCTGGGTTTTTATTTCTTTCATTACATTCAAGTAAACTCAAAGACAGGTTGGAAAAGGGAGGGAAAAGCCGCTCAAGTGCAGCCCCCCTGCTTCTCAGGATCCCTGGAGCTGTCTCGGAGCAGCTCCCTTCGGCCCAGCACATTCCACCCTATTTCCCCACCTGAAAAGCTGCTGGCTCAGAAAACCCGGAAAAATTCAAAGCCATGGCTGAATCCTCCTTCTAACCCCATTTTGTCAGGCTCGAGTATTTTTAAACGCAGAGCAAAGCAGGAGCCGAGTCCCAGCACCCTTTCCCAGGTTGTTCCATGATGTTTGTCCCCAATCCATGTCACCCCAGTGCTGCTGGGCCAGCAGAGCCACCTCTGATCCCATCCCTGCTGATCCCACAGCCCGGCACCCCCAGGAGGCCAGGCAGGGACCACTGTGGAACAAGACGGCCTGAAATAAATATTTCCATTCCAAGGTGAGCTGGGTTGTGTCCCCAGCCGGGAAAGCACAGTCTGGAAGTTTCTCCCAAGCCAGCCCAGAGCTCCCCAGGTGGATCTCAGGCTCCAGTAGGAGCTTTCTTGGTGTTTCTTCCCCGGCTGGTGATGCCTCAGAGTGGCCTCGCTGCTCCTGACACCTCCAACTGGGATCCAAGCCAAAGCCCAGTCCAGAGGGACTCACCTGGATGCTCCAGCCAGGCTCAAGCTCAAGGAGAAGGGATTTTTCTTTTCTGGACTTACTAGCAGTGAGGATGCTCCGTGTCCCCCCGAGCGTGGGGATGCTGCCCTGTCACCGGCCGAGAGGAGCCAAAATCTGCCTCCAATTCCAGCAGGCTCCCTCAAGGAAAGCACAGTCATGGCTGGGGGGAGCTAAAAGGCTTTTATATTGCCAGAGGGCTCCAAAAATATCACGTCCAAAGTGATCCAGCATCAACGCACGCATCCTGGCTAATGGCATCCATCTCTCAGAACAAAGGGGGGCTCTGGGAAAAGCTTGGGGAGCCCTGGACAATGTTTTGGGAACACTGTGCCCTGCACAGACCACAGCCCAAGCAACACACAAACCACATCTCTGGCCCCAGTGGGACTCCCTGCTCCTGTCCTGATGGGCTTTACCCCATTCTCTGTAATTCCAGCCGCCTTGGGAGGCTTTTTTGACAAATTTTAAGTTTCAGAAATCCATCCCCACCCTCCAGCGTCCCAATATGACAGCTTTTCCCCCGTGAAGCCTTAATTAAAAGGCCTCTGCAGGAGGAAAAACCCCAAAACACAGCAGTTACAGCCACAGAAGGGCATCTACTCTCAGGAGGGAGATGATGAGACCCCTAATTTTTTTATATTTGCCACTTACTTCAAACCCAAGCATTATCACCCCCATCATCCACACCTTGGGGTCAGAGCCTTACTGTCCTCAGCTGGGCAAACCACAGCAACTCAGCTCATAAGGAACAGCTCAGCTTTGCTCTTTTTAGCTAAAAGCTTACAGAATTTCAGAGCAGGCTGTGAATCTGGCAGGAAATCTGGGGTGAGCCGTGCTGGGATGCTGCACTTTGGAACAGCACCGGTTCTCCCAAGGACCCCACCAGCAGTGTCCCCAGGGACAGCAGCAATCATCCCGGTTTGTTTACCGATCCCAGCTTCTCCTGCTGTTTAATATTTCAGCGGGAGAAGGTGAGCCGGCACGCCAGCCCCTCAATTACGCAGGGCGAGAGGCAAACACTTGGCAGGCAGCGAGCACATCAAGCTGCCCACAAGCCTCGCAAATGCCTCCGGAAAGGAGGAGGGGGGAGAGAGAGAAAAAAAAAAAAAAAAAAGGAATATTCAAATTAATGAGCCGGCGGGTAATGGAGACTTGGCTGGAAGTGATCCTGCACTTTGCCGTCGGCCGGGCCGGCGGAGCAGCACACGATGTACCGCTGGCGTTGGATTTTCCTACGGCAGGGAAGATGTTCGGAGAAGTCCTTGAGCGCTGTAACTACAGCAGGCTGCGGCGGGCAGGGGAGCGCCGGCGCTCCCCCAGCCAAACCCAACTCCTATCCCGAATTTCTGCACCACGGAGGCTGCTCAAGCCCCCCGCGATAGAGGGGACCCCGCTGGGATGGGGGTACAGGAGACCCCCGTGAGCCCCCGCCACCCCACGCCTCGGGGGTCCATCCCCAAACGCCAGTTTCAGGGTTCGGCCGGCTTTTGGATTTCAATCTCTCCCTTTTCGCAGCGTTTCCCTCCCCTGAGAGCGAAAGTCCGAGCCTGCGCCTGCATTTATCCCCCAAACGCCACCTCCGGCCCCGCAGCCCCCTCCGAGGGGGGGTTCCCACAAACCCCCAATTCCCACCGTGCCGCAGGACCGGCAGCAACTCCCCGACCCCCCCAAACCCCGCTTCCCACGGGGGGTACCGGGGGCGGAGGGGGCACAGCCCCGGAGGGTCCCCCCTTCCCTTCCCCTCCCCGCACCCCCGGCCCGGCCGGGACCCCCGGGACCCCCGGGGCTGCGGGTGAAGGGCGCGATGTGCGCGTCCCCCCCAGCCCAGCTCAGCCCAGCTCAGCTCAGCCCAGCCCAGCTCAGCCCAGCCCGGGGGCGATGCGGGCTCGGCGCTGCCCCGGGCGCTGCCGTGGCGGGGCCGGGGCGCGGGGCGGGGGTCGGGGCCGGGCCGGGGTC
>VZRV01006667.1:92008-113149 GCA_013398115.1 Falcunculus frontatus | reverse complement strand
TTATTTTTAAAATTATTTTTATTTATTTTATTCTATTCTATTTCTTCATTTAAATTTTTAATTTTCATTTTATTTTAGTCTACTTTATTTTATTCTATTTTATTCTATTTTACTCTATTTTAGTCTATTTTATTTTCATTTTTAAAATTTTTATTTCATTTTATTAGTGCTTTATGTTTTATCTCATTTTATCCTTTCTTTTTTACTTTATTTATTTTTTCGGTTTATATTTTATTTCCTTTTCTTTTTCTTTTTTATTTCATTTTATTATTTCCTTCCTAATTTCCTTTTCATTTCTTTTTTACCTGATAATTTATTTTTTCTCTTATTTTTCACTCCATTAAATTTATTTTTTTTTCCATTTAATCTCATTCCTGTTATTTATTTTTATTTACCTTTATTACCTTAGTTCTTTCATTATATAATGAGCTCCCATCCCCAGGAAAACCCACTGGAGTATTGGTCTTTGATGGTCTCCCAGCCCAGATTTAATATCAGAGGGAGATGCCCTGTGCTGACCCACAGCTCCAGGGCTGCCCCTCTTCCATACCCTTCTCCTGCAGAAAAAGCCTTCAAAGCATCACAAAAAGCAGAGTTCTCTGAGGTGGGACTGCTCGAGCCTTGTGGGCACATTTCCATTCCAAATTTCATCCTATAGCTTAAAAAAAAAAAAAAAAGTCCTTCTGCTTTGTTGCCTCTCTAAGCCCAAAATATTAAAATCAGCAAATTTGCATGATGAAAGTGTGCGGCGTTGGCCCTACGTCTGCTAAAGGAATTTCAAAGGAGTAACAAAAAACCTCTTTAAAGCAGGAGCCTCTTGCTGTCTGCTTTGCATGCGAGATTATGTCAGAACTTCTTTGAATCTGGAAGTTTCTTTCCTCTCACACTCGCGAACATTCATCATTTCGAGGCTGCCTTAAAATCTGCAGCAAAATACCCCCATATTTTAAAAATCAGCATTGAATGCCTCGAACCGCTCAAGGCTGAGGAATTTCATTAGCACTTGACACTTTAAAAAACAGTGTCAGGTCAGGACAAACACATTTGCTTTTCTGCTCGAGATAAATTCGGGGTTTTTTTTTAGAAATGATGCATGAGAAATATGTCCCCAAACTGCATTCTGAGGCAGAGCAGTCGTACAACCCTTCCAGTGCAGCGATCCCAGCTCCCTTTCCTTGGTTTTCATTGAAGCATCTCAACATCAGTTCATCGGGAAGCAGTGATAGGAAAAGCAGGAATGGCTCCCAGCTGAGAGAGGGCAGGATCAGATGGGATTTTGGGAAGAAATCCTTCCCTCTGAGGATGGGGAGGCCCTGGAATAGAATTCCCAGAGAAGCTGTGGCTGCCCCTGGATCCCTGGAAGTGTCCAAGCCCAGGGTGGATGGGGCTTGGAGCAACCTCAGATAGGGAAAGGTGAAATATGAGAAATATCTCCTGCAAGAGCTTCCCTGGCACAGGAGATGCCCAAAACGTGCCCAAACCACCTCCTGGGGCTGCAGCACTGCTCCTTGTGGGGGAAAATCCCTGTGGGATGACCAGGGATGGTCCCCCTGTCCCTCCCTGAGCTCCACACCCCACACCAGAGCATCCCAGTGTCACAGAGGACATGGGGACACCACTCAGGGAACTCACATTGTCCCAAGGTGCTTCACTGAGCAGCTCCATGCTCTGGCTCAGCACTGGGATGTGGAGTTTGGAAGCCCCCAGCACCTCTCTGAGGGTCTCAGGAAATCCAGCCACATCCACGGGGAGCTGTGAGAGGCTGCAGAGCTGGGAAACTCCTGCTCCTCCTCCTCCAGTGCTCCAACAGGAGAGAAAATCCGAGCTCAGTGACTCGCCCAGGGCCTCGCCAGCTTTGAGAGACAGCAGAGCCTGGTAATGCTCCAGTCCAGGAGCATCTCCCCTCCCTTCAGCCATGGACATTTTAAAAATGTTCTGTGATGGAGAAAGAAACATTTCTTAAGTACCATTTGATGTCTCGGAATGGCTCCGGGGCTAGAGAAAACATGTTTATTTACTACTCTGCTGGTTTTAATGCGAAAGATTGGTTCAGTGAGTAGAGGAAACAAACCAGGCAACATTTTCCATAATGTCTGCAAAGTGTTCTTGGGCTGCGGAAATAGGATGTTTCTTTCTCTCTCTCTCTCTCTCTCTTGCCTGCGTTTTTTTCAATCTAGCATTTCAAATTGAAGAATGGCTTGAGGGCTGAAGAAATCACTTGATAAAATACCCAACATTTACATTCTTGCAGGAGAAAAGCTAACTTTTTTATTTTTTTCTCCATCTGAACAGTGGTTTAGTGAAGCAGAAGAAACAATCCTGCAGCATCCCACGTCCCTTTAACCCTTTCTGGCTCCAGCTCTTCAGCTGAACTTTTGCTGTTCACTGCAAAGCTTCAGGGATTTTGTTCCTTCTCCAAGTTCTGGGCTCTGAGGCCACTGAAGGTGGTTAAAATACACTTTGCAGCTTGATTTCCAGGTGTATTTCTGGATGCCTGGGTGAGGGAGATGGCCTGGCTGGGGACCAGCCCATGGCAAAGCATCAATCTCCGCACCAATCTCTGATTTATTTTGTGCAGGGATATGACTTTCCAGCCAACTTGGTGATGAACAAGACCTTCAAGCTCTTTCTAATCTTCCTGCCTCCAGAGATGCTGCTGTGGGGATGCCCTTGGACACACCTGAGGTGTGCCAGGGATTGATTCCCAGCACTTTGTGGTGGTGGGGATCACCCTGAACACCCATCAGAGCAACTCTGGGCTGGAAGGGATGCTGGAAAACATGCAAAAATTCAGGAGTGTGCCAGGAGACTCCTTCTCCTGCAGCCATCCTTCAGAGGGCTTTGCAAAGCACATCGACTGTTGTATTAGCAAGAATTTTTGTAGTTCCCTTTGCAGGTAGAATAAGTTTTATCTCCCCAGCCCAACGTGTGACCAATACTTGTGCTGGGCTGTGAACCATGTGGTAGGTGGAGAAAATCTCCAGAAACCTTCTCTTTGATGCCCCATTTAGCCACCACTTCAGCACAATTGATATTCATGGAGGGAGGAGAGGACGCGACCCAGCAAAGTTCACTGGGATTAGCATAACACCGTGAATGGTGGCAAATAACAACGCAAAATGTATCAGAACCCCTCGTTTATGTGCTTTATTTATGCCAGAGGGATCTGCCTTTTCCTCTCCCGCTCACAGAGTGAACTGTGCCAGGTGATGAGTTCTGCTTGTCCTGCTCCCTCCTGCAGGAACAGACGATCTTTAATGTCCTTGTACAAAATGACAACACTGGGAGTGAGGGGGGAGCTGGATCTGTGGGGGATTTGTGGCAATCAGCAGGGCAGAGGCTCTGGCCATGGAGAGCAGTGACCTTCTAGGAACACCCCTCTCAGCCACAAAACTCAAATCAGGACCGGAGGCAGCTCTTACACCGCCTTTCCCTGGGAAAATGGAGATAAAGAGGTTTGATGACAACCTGTGGCCATCCTGGGACTTCATCTGCTGGCTCTGCCTCCCGTGTTGTGGTTTCTCCATCTCCCTTCCCACTCCAGGATTTCTCCCTGCTCCCATCAGGGAGCTTCTCTGGCGTGGATGTCACTGGGAAAGCTCTAACCCTGCTGCAGTAAATCTCTCCTGGGTCACGGGGGGTCTCATTCCAGCCCAGCAATGCTTTCAGGTCAGCCCCCAGAGCTCCCCCGGGAGGCCCAGGGCTCAGAATTGGCATTTTGATGGTGTCTGAGCTCTCTGAACCCGGCTGTGACCCTGTGAGCTCTCTGTCGTGCAGCCCTCTGGTGACAAGAGCAATTGCCACTGCAGTTGGGATGTTGAACACCCCCTGGGAGGAGAGACAGGGTGTTAACATCGAGTTTTGGGACAAGCCCCTGAAATCTTTGCTCAGCCAAAGCCACAGCACCCGGGGAGATGATTTTTTACCCAAGAAAGCCTTTTGTTTGTTGTCTTTGGTGGCTGTTCAGCTCTGTCATTTTTTTTCTCCATGGGGTTTTTCTCCTTTCCAGTTTTGAAAGGGGTGTGATGGCTCCAGCTCTCCCAACCCTCCATCCACTCCAGCTCCTGTGATGTCAGCCAGGAAAAGGCAGCACTGCTGGCAGGCTCTGCCACCTCACTGCTCTGGGCAGGGCTTTCCCACATCAGCAAGATGAAGTCACTCATGGGGTAACACAAGGGAGCCTATGGGATGGAGTCAGATGTTCGTGGAATCCCAGAATGGTTTGGAAGGGACCTCAAAGACCATTTTGATCCAAGCCCCTGCCACGAACAGAGACACCTTCCACTATCTCAGGTTGCTCCAAGCCCTTTCCAACCTGGCCTTGGACACTTGCAGGGATGGGGTGAAGTTAAAGTTGTTATTTTTTATGAATAATGTAAATAAAGCTCTGAGTTCTTTACATGAAGCCTCTACACAAGGCTCGAGCATCGCCCTGTGCCACGCAGCTGACACGGTGCAGATGTGGATTATTCTGACTCCAACCAGACTTATTTGATTTACATTAAAATGATTAGGAATAAGTTAAAACAAACAGAAATGAGATGTCTCCAAGGCGGCCGCATTGTCCTGACTAAACTGGCACAAGGCTGTGTGTAAAAAGGCTTTAGTTGTTAGTAAATAGAGAAATCCTTCAGATCCTGCCGGGAGAATTGCTCCAGAAGCGCAAGGCACTGCTTGTTTCCAGCTGGGTCCCCCTGAGGTGAGAGCAGGACAACAACAGAAAATCATGTATCGTTGGCCTGCTTTAGTAATTATTTATTATATAATGGTGTGGTGCCTGTGCAAGCAGAAGAAGAGAAAGCCCAGCCCTGGGAGGCATTTTCTGGCTGTGTTAATTCGTGGCAGGTACTCACAGCCTGGCTCAGCTGATGCTGCCAGCCTGGGAGCCTCTGACCTCCCTGGACACAGCCTGCAGACTGTTTTCCCAGGGGCAGCATTAAAATAAATTTCCATAAAAGTATCTGCTTTCATCTTAGAGACTCAACGCGTTGGTGGCTAGAACCTCGTCTGGTAAATGATCTTGATGTTTAATTGCCTCTAAAGCTCAGAAATGCTATTTAAGTCGAGCTGGCGCAATTCACAGGACACCACAAGCCTTGCTCTGGCTGCCTGCTCTCTCTCTGAGCTCTGCCCATGATTTCTGCTCCCCACACAAACCATCTGACACTTGGCTGTGGGAGCAGACGTCCCGTCAGTGCTGGGTCCAAGAGCCCTGGGAGACTGAGGCAGCTCTCCAAGGGACTCGCTCCTGCTGCAGCTCTTGCATTGGAGTCAGTGTTTGCTTCAAAGGGTTTGGAAAATTGGGAAGGAGCTTCTCTTTTGGGGCTGGCAGAGGAGGTGAAGCTGCACCCTGTGCACCCCTGTCATGTGGAGAGGTGTCCGTGGCCAGCCTGGGGGATTTGGGGACACCAAGCAACCCTACATGATGTATCTCAACCCAAAACTCCCTGCAGATTCCTTCAGGCCTCTCATAGAGTGTGGCTCATTGCTTTGATACAACCATCACTTTTCCCAAAGTCTTTCTTGGTTCCTAATTTTAATTCATTTAAAGCTGACCTCTCAGTTGACCACTGAGCCAATAAAGGGTGCTCAGGCTCTCCCTACAGATCCTCTTACACCCCTCATTATTTCTGACATGGGTGCTCAGAAACACAAGCAAAAAGCCTTTAAATCAAAATGTTCAGGTTGCCCTTAGAGGCCAAATAACTCTGGCCAGGTGGAAAGGGAGGAGGTGGCCACGTGTCTGCTCTGCAGGAGATGATGATACCCTCGATGAGAGCGTGAAACTGCCAGAGACGGAGTCAGGCATTTGATTTTTCTAAGCTAAGCATGTAAATGAGACTGGCATAATCGGTCTGTGTTTCCCCTTCCTTTCTGTAGAGGAATATTTTGGGTTGAAGTGTCTGTGATGTGACTGATGCAGCAAGTCAGCGCTGTCAGAGCCTGATTCACGAGTTGGTGCTGCAGTGCTGGGGGTGGGAGCGGGTAACCTTGGCTCCTGCTCCTCCTCCTCCCCAGGAGCCCAGGATCCGGTGTCACCGGCAGGTGCTGCCAGGAGCGGCTCTGTCCCTGCTGGAAATGGGCTGACACCCCCAGGGAGGGTTTTCCCTGGTCGTGGCAGCTAAACCAGCACTGCTGGGCTCCTGTCTTGGTCACTGACAACAGACTGGGCAGGGGCATGGAGCAGCCCAGACATCTCCTGAAATATTGCTGCTGGCCATGAGAAGGTCTGGATTTTATTGTGAGGGATCAAGTGGCTCTTGGTGCTGAAGTGAAGCCAAATCTCTTCATATTTCCCACAGAACTCGAGTGTGATCTTATCACAGGAGCTGCAGTAGGGCCCGTGCATTGGCACAACTCCTTTGCTATTGTTGAGAAAGCCTTGGTCTGAGAAAATTTTGAGTAATAATGATCCCTCCTGAAGCTCATTGTTACTCTTTATTCTGTGTTTGCCCTTCTAGCTGCACCATTAAAGCAGAGAGAGCACCCCAAGAAAAGCCACCACATCAGCCCACTCAGAACAACGCTCCAAGCAAGGGGAGAGAGCTTTGCCAGCCAAAGATCTATTAAAAAAAGCCTTCAGCTGATTAATTTTCCAGGTTTCCCACAACTATTTTGGGGGCTTTTGTTTGCCATTGTTAGGAGACAAATTTCTAATCCACCCTTCACGAGGAGCTCGGCAGGGATGCGATGTCCAGACCCATCCATCCCTGGGGGATGTCTCCCACCTGTTCCGAGGTGCTCCTGCTCTTGCTGGGGCTGGGCTGAGCTCCTGGCACCAGGCAGGAGGAGGAACTGGAGCACCAGAGAATGCACACAAAAGCATGGGAAAAAACCTGCTGTGATTTACCCACACGGAGTTCAATAAACATTAGATCTGATGGCATTCATCGTTTTTTCATAGCATGCTCGATTACTGCTTCAGTTATTGCTCAAATGACATCATTCCTGGCAAAGGAATTGATTGATTTTTTAATGAATATTCATATGGCATTTCAGCCAGGAGTAGGCATTAATATTCTAAGAAAGAAGAATGAAACGTACATCCTAATTTAATGAATGATTGTAAATATGTATCTGATGGATAATGTGACGATGAGCATTTAAAAAGGCATCCATAGTCACCTCGGGGGCTTTTCTTGGGAACAAAGGGGCAACCAGGGTGCAGGCAGGGCAAACGGGGTGAGGGATGGACTGGGCCACCCAGATCAGATCTCACCACACATCTCCTGTCACTCGGGTTGGGATTCTGTAATGCTCCGAGATAAATCATGAACTGATAACACTTGCTGATCCCAGGTGATACCGGGGCTGTGACGTGGAAAACAGTGATGAGAGCGAGATGTGAAGCTGGACAAAGAGACAGGAGGGACAGGAGAGAGCCCCCATTTCCTCCTCTGCCCCTCTGTCCCACCCCAGAGATGCCGGGGGCTGGTTGGAGGCAGGTAAAGCATCATCTCAATCCCCCCGTGGAGCTCTGTCATGTTCAATTCCCTTCATCCTATTACGGCTGCGAGGCTCGTGGTCCCCGAATGTACATATATTTGTCAGACATTCTTAAGATGTCTCCCTGTTCTGAGCACTGATCCTTTGTGAAGGCAACAGTTGTAGTGCTTAAACAGCGACAACAGGCTCGCTTCTCCCCCTTCGTGCCATCCCAGCTTTGGAAAACGCTAAAACCCCGGGCTTTGAGTGCCAGGGCTTAGAGCCTCTTAAACAGGCGTTTAATTTAAATGCCTCTTCGGTCCCGGGGGCGGGGGGAGAACACACACCTGAAGCATCCTCTGGAAGCAGGGATAAATCAGGGCATGGCCATTAAAGTCACCGAGGTGACAGGCACGAAAGGCTATTTATACCCAGCGGCGATCTATTGTGCAAGGCACAGAACAGGCTCTTCTGCTGACAAAGCACAAACCGCCTCGGCCCCACGTGAAATGCAGAAAGCAATCCCCGAAATTCCCTGCGAGCTTGTGGAGCCGCAGCCAGGACTTCTCTAGAACCTGCCTTGAGACCAAGGAATGGGGACCCGAATGGGAACACAGCTGCTTTTTCTCCCCCTCTCCAATCAAAACCACTCGCTGTTCCTCCTAGAAGCTGGCAAGGGAAGAGGGATAACCTTTGGAGGGCATCTTCTGGATGCAGGTGGGGCTGGGCTCTGCTCTGAGGTGCCCTGGGAGTGCAGCCCTGCAGCCACAGCTCCCGTTTGCACATCCTCGTGCGTGGGACCGAGTTTGCCGATAAAAATACAGCCAGAGTTATGCTTGGTATGGAACAAGCAGGCAGTAGCTGCCGAAGACTTCACAACATCCCGCTTTTGGCTCGCCTCCAAAGCACCAAAACAAAACAAAATTCAGTTGGCATCTCTGCAGATTGAAGCAAGTTTTTCTTTTTCTGCAGCAATTGCTGAACAAACGTTTCGATACTTGTGCCGCCGCCCCCGTCCCCGCTTTCTCCCCCGAATCATGTGCTGGAAGGATGGAAAAGATGTTCAAGGTCATGGGCGTGCTGTGAACAGAATGACAGAATCCCTGAGGCTGGAAAAGCCCTCTCAGACCATTGAGTCCAAGCTGTGACTGATCCCCACCTTGTCACCAGCTCAAAGCACTGAGTGCCACTTCCAGGCATTTCTTGGACACCTCCAAGGGTGGGGACACCGCCACGCCGCTGGGCAGCCCCTCCCAATGTTTCACCACCCTTTCTGTGAAGAAATTCTTCCTGAACAAACCTGCTTGTTGCCCATCTCTATCCTCAGTGGTCTCACTGCATTCTGTCACCAATGTGGAGCTTAAGCCATGGGCGATGGGTGCTTGGCCCAGCAGGACCTGCAGCAGTGAGGTGGTTTCTCCAAACCCCTCTCCTATCATGCTGGGGGCTTTTGGATCCCCAGGGAGGTGCAGCTTCTACACCTGGGTTGAATTCAACCCCCTCTGCCTGCTCTTCCCTTTGGAAAAGCAAACTCATCTTCCCCCCATCCATGGGCTGCTCCCTTGCACCAGCCAGAAAGGAGAAGGAATTACAGCAGAGTCAGCCTGGGAAAAATCCCACAGCAGCGGCCTGAAATGAGGGAATTCAGGGTTTGGCCTCGTATTTCTTGTATGACACAGGACACAGACAATGTGCATCTTCTGTAGGTTTGAGTGTTGCAACTTGACCTTCTGGGCTTTGCTTTCAACTGGTTTATTTATTTCCCCAAGAAGAGGCAGGTTTGTTTGAGAGGGAACAAGGTGAAACCTTGACCTTGCTGAAAGCACTGAGAGTTTGCCATTGATTGCAGCAGAATTAGACATTCACACAGAGTTATAACCAGGGGTTCAGGTCTTGGTTCTTGCTTCTTTGGTGATTGATGCTTTAAAGGAAGAGACCAAAAATCCTCTATCCCTTCCCTGCATGCCCACCATTCCTGCCCTCTCTGGAAGCAGCCACAGTCCTTGAAGCATGACATTTTCTTGTCCTTATTGTAGCACATTGCTATCATGTCGTTACTGATCAGAAAAATTATCCTGTGTTTTCTCTGCATCCAGCCCTTTCTGAAGGCGTTCACAATGAGCGAGCACGGGCACAACTCGAACAATCAATCTCTGTGGAAACCACCCCCCTGCTCTTGCAAAGAGCAGTCAGTGCACTCCCCTGGCTCTGGGCAGCCAGAGTGCAGAAATACATCAATTTTGGTGATTTTTGACCTGCAAAGCTCCAGCAGCAGCCCCCCAAACGCTGCAATAGCGACTTTGCAGCCCAGACTCCCCATGCACCCAGAGGAGCTCTTTGTACAGTGTCTTAATCAGTACATAAAATGCTTTCAGTGAAATGCTGCCTTCTTCTGTCTATTTGTCACAACTGATGCTCTGGTGAACAGTAAATAGGAAATTTGTTGGCAAATCAGCAGCACCAGCTCGGTTTGCAAAGGAAAGGCTGGAGCACAGAACTCCGGGCAAGTCCCTGTTGTGCCTCGTGCTGGACCCTCAGCCCTTGAGGCTCAGCAGGTCCTGAAGGCACATAAATCTCTCCTCAACAACCCAGCAAAACCCAGACAGCGCGTGGTTATGTAATTCCCAGCACTTCTGATGTTATTAAAAGGGCTGATTAAAGCAATGTATGCACAAGAATTCCCCATCAGTTTTGCTGGGAAAGCTCCACATTGAAAATTCCGGCCGTTTTTGCCGCCTGTGCCTCTCCCCCCTCCTCTCATCCCCGTCCCCGTTGCACAACGGCGGTTTCATGTTTGCCACCAGACAGTTTGCAGTCAGCCTCACATGGAAAAGAAGGAAGTAACAGTGCCTACATTGCACAGAACTGCAAGCAAACGCCTTTCCAAGAAACTATTAAGCAGTGCTCATTTGAAGTTAAAAAGGAAAAAAAAAAAAAAAAAAAAAAGAAGAAAAAAAAAGAGAAACTTGGAAAGATTTTTCTTGGCTCAGAGCTTTTTATGAAATTCAGATTTGAAGCGAAACGTGGCCAGCCAACACCAGTGGTGCAGCACAAGCAGAGTGCAGGCAGGGATGCACTGTCTTGGCCTCTGACTGAGCCGAGTCCTCCTCGGTGCCAGGCCCTTCCCTGGCCATTGTCCCCTTGCAGAGGGGCTGCAGGAAGGAGCCCTGACCCCCAGCCCCTGGGGCACAGCCTGGCACCCTACACACTCCCCTCTGCTGATCCTGCCTGGCACCACTGCCCAGCTGCCTCCCTGCTCCATCACCCCAACGCTCCCCAACCCCCTCGCAGTGTCTGGGGTTGGTTTTGGCCCCAGACCCCGGAGCCAGCGGGGCTGCGTGGGTCTGTGTGCCCGGGGATGCTGGCAGGGCAGCCAGCGGGACGTGGCGCTGTGTGAAACGGGCTCTTTGTGCCACACACAGCAGCAATTGTTCCTTGGGAGCTTTGCATGGACGAGGTCGCTGTCCCCCGGTGGCTTCAGACACCCTTGATGGCAGAATAAACCAACAGGCAGCGTTAAAGTAACGGTGCTGGGCTCTTCTAATAGATATAGCTGGGATTTATTTTTTAAACCGTCACTCGTTTTTTGAGGCAGGGAGATGAGGCTCCTCTGGAAAGGAAAAAAAAAAAAAAAATCTTTGCCCATCTAAATTCTCCCCATTACGGAGCAAATGGTTTGCAACAAGAAATTTATTCCGCAGCGTCTCCTGTGCTCTTTTTTGTTTGAAAAAGCCACAAACAGATTGTGATTTTCTCTAACAGATTCACCATCTGGGAAATTTTTCATGCAACTCCTTTCCTCACTGGGAGCAAGTTACTCAGAGGGGAATTCCCAGCAGAGAGCAGACTCTGAAGGGATGGGTCGTTCATTTAATTAGCATGCATAATCTGGATGTCCTTACTCAGGCAAAACTCTCACCAGGGCCAACAGGAGATTTATTTCTTTTTTTCGAGAACCAGCTAAGGACTTTGGTATTTGTCTCTTGGTGTTACATAGAATGTTTTCCTTGCAGGGAAAAGTTGGCTTTTGGCTGCATTAGAGGCTCTGATTTACTACAGTTTTGTGCATCCAAGGGCAGGATGTGGCCCTTGCAGTCCCTGTCACAAGGCTGAGCCCTGGCAGGAGCAGCTCCCTTTCACACACTTCCCCAGCCCAGGGAACATCCCACGTTTTGGGAGCACGCTCCTGCAGTGTGGGGTGGAGGTCAGCAGGGGAAGAGGCTCTGCAGAGCCCAACAGGCAGCAGCACACAGAAGTGTCCTGTTCCTACAGCCCTTGTGCAAGGGATGGGGTTTGGTTTTTTTTTTTGCCCCTCAGCAGATGAATTTATCACTTGGGAAGATGCAGGAAGTGCAGGGATGCTCCTTTTATCTGTTACCTTAAAGCTACTCCTGTGGAAGATCAGCCTTGATTGCAGGCTCCTGAGCAGAGAGCTCAGAGCAGACCCCACTGCCCAGCTCTGCTCCCACCTCAGCACAGCTCTGAGAGCTGCACAAGGAGATCTTACACTGAACAATTTTCACTGGCTCATTACTGGACAAAACTTCGCTTTGAACTGACGTTTTCTGGGCACGACGAGAGCTTTGAAGCAGGGAGACAAAATTAGTGCAGAGAGTTGGCAGGTGAAGAAATGACAGGGTGGTTTTTTTTTTCTTTCCCCCAGCAGCAGAGCTGTCCAGGAGCTATGGAAACCTTGTTTGGCTAAATAAAAACGCAGAAAGATAACAAGGCTTCATATTTTCCAGCAATGTGTTTGCTGGAACAGTGTTCTATCTGTGTGTGCTGGAGGCTCCAGAACAGCCAAAGCTGTTCCTGAAGGGAAATGTGCTGTTCTGTTCTCCACAACTGGAAGCAAAGAATTTACTTTAAAGTAAAGAATTTACTCCCTCCAGGAGGGAGGGAAATCAAGTCAGTGATGTAAGAGAACCCTGGGAAGAACTGCAGTGAGCCTTCAGGCAGGTGAGGGGCTGGTTTCTTCTCCAGTCTGCTCCCAGTGACTTTTTGAGAGTTACAGCTATAAACTGGGACTAAACTTGGGCCCAAAGCTCCCTCTAGGAACTGGGCAAACAAGTTCTTCCCCAGGAGATGGCAAAGGCTCGATATCCACGTATTACTGAAAGTGAAAACACATCCACCCTTGCCCAAGTCCTTCTCTCTCTTAGAAATCTCCTTCCCCTTTGAGTTCTCCGCTGGGACTCTTCAGCTCTTGGGATAACAGAAAGGAGCATCTCCTACACACGTGGGGATTGTGGGCTGCTCTATCCACACAAATACATCTCCAGTTTGGTCTGTAATGGTCCTTTCCATACTGGTTTTCCAAAACCTGTGCTCCATGGACTCCAACTTTGCCAGTCATTGGAGAACAAGTCCTGTCCAGCATCTATTTTAGGGTTTCATGCTGCTGCACATTACTGTAGTACTTTCCACACAAAAATAATAGGAATGCCAAAGTCCACCATAGCAGGAACATTCCCCTATTCCCATAGGAAGCATCACAACTGTGTCCTGAAACTACAGCTCTGCACAGCAAGCTCAGCTCCACCAGGGAAAGGAGGAAAGACAGCACCTTCTAGGAATTAATTGCTGTGCCCCTCAGTGGGAAGTGACAGCTCCTTCCATCTCCTCTGCCCTGCATTGCCCTGTTTCGGAGAATCAAAAAGGCATTAATTCTGGAAAAGATCTCCAAGATCAAGCCCAACCTTCAGCCTAAACTGTGCCCCCACCCTGCCCAGGACATCCCCATATCACAGCGATATCACCACGAGAAGAGCAAATTCTTCCTTTTCCTTCCCAACCCATCCACCAACATGTTAAACACCCAAGTTTAATGTAGGTGGCATGTTTCATACAGAATTTTACAGGCACCCAAAACACCAGCTGGTGCCATGTTCTGAAGAGTTAACGAGGTGAAACTCCAACACTTCAGTCTCGTTCAAACACTCCCAGGCTGAACAACAGGCCCAAGGCGGCTTCGCCACCGCAGGGCTCCTCAGCCAGGATCTCTGTCACCCAAAAACCCTGCAAAGCTCTGGGGTGAGCAGGGCTCCTTCTCCAGAGGGTTTGGAGTAGGTCTGCAATGGACACACTCTCCCAAATCAGTATTTGTAATATTTTTCCTAATTATTCTCAAGGATGTTTTTAACCCACGGTGTGGAATAGCAATGTTTAAAGGCCAGACATGGAAAGAAAGGAAAAATCCAAACAAACCATCTGCTCTCGCTGTTCAGGATGGGATTGGCATGAAGGAATGCTGAAACCAAAATTGCAATAATTTTAGAGTTAAAGCCGTCGATACAGCTTTAATGGATTTAATACATTTTGGAGCCTGATCAATCCCTCTCAATATTGAATTTAGAAAGAGTGAAAAATCCAAAAGAATATGAATTTCCCCAACGAGGCACAGTTTGCAAGAACCTGCTCAACATGAAATATTTCTGGCAAATATCATTATAATCCACTCTTGAAAAGCAGAAAGTTCAATTTCCCCTGTTTCCTTACTTGTATTCGACAATGTTTTGTGCCTCTTTATTAAAAATGCCAGGTTTTTCAATTAAACTAAACGGGGGAAAAGATCTCAACTTATTCTTTGCATAAACTTAATACAACATTTAGTCTGCCTTTCTCCCTCCCTCAGTTGTGGCTTGGCTCCCTTTCAGCTTCTAAGAAAGTTTTAAAATCTCAATTCCGCAAGAAATACTTTGGCAAAATAATCCTAAAAGCTTTTTAAAAAAAATTAAAACCAATGAATTTACATTCTGAACCATTCCCAAGATCTTACTTATTCTGCAACCTCCTGGGGATGTTGTGAGGTTTAATTAGCTCCTGTTGGAAAATGCTTTGAAGAGGAAAAGTGCCAAATATTGCTCCACTCAGGTAGAGCTAAAATGTCTACATTATTACATCATAAAACAAATAATTTGAAAATTAATTCCTCTTCCTCGCCAGCATGACTTCACAGGGACCTCACTTCCCCCATTGTGCTGGTAGGATCACACCACCAAGGTGTCCAAGTGCTGGTAATGACCAAAAATCAGAGATTTTTGAACATCATGGTGCCTTTGAGGCTGCCTCAATTACTTAATTTTGGGGTTGTCTAACTCAGTGTGCCACAGGAGAACTGTGTTTCAGGGCATTCTGAATGCAGGTACTCGGCCACCTTTATAGAAGACTCTGGGGAAGTCACTGAGCTAAAGCAGCTCAGCCCCAGAATCTCTCTTGAGGAACATCTGGCCATTTGGCAAAGGTTATTCTTCGTGATTTAACAAGGACACGTCCTTCTTCCTCAGAACACGGGGCCGATGGAAGTCTGAGCAGCCAAAGTGGGTTTATGGAAGGTGTAAAATTGAGGCTCAACCTCCCTCTCCCTGCTTCAAGGACGTGACAATGACCCAAAGCTCCCAAGGACGTGACAATGACCCAAAGCTCCCAAGGACGTGACGATGACCCAAAGCTCCCAAGATGAGATTTGAATGCTCTGTGATAAGGAGGTTACACTCAACAGCAGTCACTTACCCACATCTGCAGCTGGCAAGGGGTCCCTCAGCCTCCAGAAATGACCTTGTGAGGCTCCAGCTCCAGGGCAGATTCCCCCCATCCCCGGCAGCTGCTCAACAGGGACAGCTCAAAAAAAGGCTCACTCAGGCTGTCATATTTATGGAATAAAGCAGTTGGCTCGCAGTCAAATTACAAGTGATGAAAAAGGTTGTGAGACTCCTTGTACCCACAAGCTCCTTTGTTCCTTGACCAAATTAGCGCTGGAAGAAGCACCTGCTATTCATGTGTTAATCGCATGATCGCTGCTCTGCTTTACAGGCTCACACACATCAAAGCCGGCTGTGTCACCCTGTTCCTGTGGGGGTTTTCAAAGAACACCGTGAAACCAGACAAGTTCACGACCTGGGGACAGCCCAAACCTTTATTTCCTTCGGAGCTCGACCCAAACCACCGCAGCTTTGGCCAAGCAGTTGAGTGTGTCCATCACAGAGGGCCAGGCAGGAACGGGACCACAAATCACCCTTTTTACCCAAGGAGTGCTGAAGCTCAGCCACTCCCAGGTGAAACAAGGTCCCACCACCCAAGGAGGATCCCGGCTGCTCTCCCAGGGCTGTTTGCTGGCCGGCTGTGAGAGGTTTTCTGCAGGAATTTTGGAGCACAGCCACGCTGAGAGCCCCCCAGTTCTGCAGTGCTCCGGGCTGGCAGCTGTACTGGGCAGCAAAGCACCGGGCTGGGGATTACTGGGAGCTCTCTCTGCACACAGAACAAGCTGCAACTCAGACCTACAGGACACTCGGGAGCTGGGGTCTGGAGAACAATCCCAGAAAAAGGCTTTTGGGAGATCTCTGTTGGGAGGAAAGTTCCAGACACCAGTTTGTGACAGATGCTGATGCTACATCTCTGCTGCAGAAAGAGCCTTTGGCTCTCTCGGGGCTAATCTAAAGTTCACACCACCGTGGCCATTATTTATTCAGCTCTTCTGTTCAGCTGCATTATCTGTAGCACTTCATAATGACAGAATTTCGGGGGGTGCTTTAGCTTTGGGCTCCACGCAGAAGCTTCTCTATTTTCTACCCACAAGCCTGCAAAACAAAGTAAGTAAAAGGCTGCACCACTCACAAGCTGAAATGTGAAGGGTCTTTCCCTGTGTGCAACCAGCTTGTTCTAAACCACACTCACAGCTCTGACCAGGGAGATAATAAAAAAACAGTCATGTAATTCCACTCTTGCTTATTTCCCTATGATTGACCCCAAAGATCTTGTGGAGGGAGGGAAAAAGGTTCTCGGTCATTTTTACCAACTTGTTTTCAAACATTTCTTTAAAGAATGCAGGGAAAAAGGCAATATTCCATTATAAGGCAAAACAAACAAACAAAAGTAATATAAAAATAAACTTCAGGCCAGCTTCTGGGCTCCATAAATAGAGTTACTTGACTGACTGCACAGTGACATCTTAGATCAAGACCAGTAGAGCTGAGCTTAAAATTCAACTGCCTTTCTGAGCTGTTGGTAACGCTGTGCAGTGACCCCCCCTCTCCCTGCTGCAGAGGTAGAACAATTTGTGTCATTTCAGGGAACAATTATTGCCAGTTCAGACTGCTCTCTGCTTCCAATCTCTCCTAGGTAAGACAGTCTCACCTCATTGTACTCCGTGAGACACAAGAATCTCTGTGAGAAAGCTGGAACGAATCAATTCAGGGAGAAGTAGAACCAAATGCCAAGATCTGAATACTGAGGATCATTGCAATGGGTCCCCCTTAATCACTGCAAAATGAGAACATATTTGCCGTGACTGGGAATTTCAGGAGCACATGATAGCAAGCCCTGCTCCCATCCCTCCCGTGGATTTGTGCTGTTAGGGAAAGACTCAATTACTCAGCACTAACTGCCTGAAAAGGACAAAGCCACTCAAAGCTATATAATCACCTTAAAGTGGATGAAACAGTAGAGTGGGGCAAATGTATGTCTTGCACAAATCTAAAAACAAAAGAGGAAAAAAAAAAAACAACCCCAAAGCCCTACAGTCTGTCGAATTTTGGCCCCAGATTCTTATTGGGAATATGCAAAATGCAAACCTACAAGAAAGATACTTATTACATGCCAGAGACATTAAGGAACATTTTTAGGAAAATGGTGAAGATGGATTAAGAGTGTGGGGTGCAAAATTATCTGTCTTCTGTCCTCCAGATAAATCATTGCCTTTTTCATGCCCACAGGAATACAGGAACAGCAGCAAAATAGGCTCTTACGGATTAAAACAAACTTATATTAACCTGCACTGTGCAAAGAATAAAACACTCAATCAAGTGTTGCACTTTGATAATCAAAATGGCACCTCGACCCTCAAAGAGATACAAATTCCAGAGACAAGCATGTTAATTTATCCACAAAAATTAGCACTGAGAAATAAATTAATTTATATTAGAAAAAAAAAAAAAACCCAACAAAAAAGAGGATATTGACACATTTTGGGGGTAGAAGAAAAGTCACCTCCTGATCCCACATGCGCTTGGTTTTATTTACATATCCACAAAGACCATGAAACACCACCCCAGCCCCCCCACCAGCAGCATGGTCACATGAATTCCATAGATGAGCAGTTCATTCATGAGGCTGAAGTCCACCCGCCTCCGCCCCAGCAAGAGCAGGATGATGGAGAGTTTGTACTGGAAGCGCAGGAAGATGCGGATGCCAAGGTACTGAAGGCAAAACAAGATCGACAGAGCCACCCAGAGGATGGAGGTAAAGAGGCTGCAGCTGAAGTACAGCAGGAAGCGGATGAATCCGTACATCCATCGCGACTTGAGATAGATGTCGAAGTTGTTGTACTTGGTGCGCACCAGGTGCGTGGTGCGCACGGGGCCGCAGGCAGAGTGCAGGCAGGTGGTGTGGGGGCCGTGGAACGAGCGCACCCGCCGGGGAATGGGGATCACCGGCATCGGGCCCCGCCCCGTGCAGCCGGCCCCAGGCCACCAGCCGCAGGGCACATAATCAGATGGCAGCGGGACGGAGCCGGCAGCCTGGCACGGCTAAGCCTGGCTTGGATGTCCGCCAAGGGAGACACCTGCGGGAAGGCAGAGGAGGGAAGCGCGGTGAGCAGAGGTTGGGTTGGTGCTGATAAATAAGTTGGACAATAGAAAGTTTTGGTTTTTCCTGAAGCTGCTGAATGGAGCAATTTATCCCGCCTGATTTCAGTATCGGCGCTCGCTTACTACTGCTTTCCGAACCTCAGGTTCTTCCCTTAAAACATCTTTGTTTTGCCTCTTTGCTTCTTATTCCCCACACAAATACTCTACTTCCATGCCAGATTCCAAACAAATTCCCCAGCCAGCACCAGTTGTAGCCTGTTATAAACTTTATCCAGCGTTAACACAGCAAAGAGGTTTGGTCTGAAATTATTCTGGCTAATTCATGGATCTTTCCTAATTTAACAGCCACCCTACAACAGCCCACTCATGTGAGCAGTAATATTAATGTGAGAGCAGTAATATTCATGTATGTGTTTGCATTGGGTTGTATTTCCCTTAAAAGCAAAAAAAAAGAGTTCTCCGAGTACTTTCGCAAGTGGATTCTAGATCTGTGCTCATTTCCAAACTTGGCAAAGCTTCACCAAACAAACAAACTGAAAATAATGGAAGGTCCTGGAAGAACAATGAGGCAATCATGTTTTTCACACTCCACAGGATGTACCTCCCCCGGCTCAGGCCAGCCTTGTGCTCTCGCTGTCACTGCAAGGCAAGGCCAGGCAGCCTTTCAAAGGCATCCACCAGTTTATTTCTCCCCTTGGGACCTGCAGAGATAAGTGAAATTATCTTGATCTTCTGCAGTGTTTAGGATTTATAATCTTAACATCCTTCCAAACACCCATTGTTGTTGTATGAGTGATGAGCAGGAGCCTCTTAGCTGCTCTCTGCTTCACCCCAGGCTTCTGATGTGCCAAATTCCGGGAATTATGAAATGACAATGCACTCATCAGATAATGCTGGAAAACAACAGGGACTTCCCCAGACTCCTTGCACGCCCAAGTGTTCAGATCCAGGCAGATCTTTCCTTTGTTGAACCAAAAATCTGACTACTCTTAAAACGAAAACTAATTCAAAAGTTACTTCAAGAATTCTTTGGTTTCATTATTAACAGAACTAACCACAGAGCAAATGATAAAGCCACAGGAAATTGTATTTTTGGTATCAAAATCCTTCTCTGATACAGCATGCATCAGTGGGGAAGTCTCTGCCCTGCTTCCTGCCTCAAATTCCATGGAAATGGAAATTGCAGTTCTCATCTCTCCTGCTCAGCCCCAGCTTCCAATTCCTTTTTTTGCTGTTACAGAAATGTGAGGCAGTGTTGGTCCTACATGGATCAGGGCCTACCAAAAAGGAGTAGGGGCTAAATGATGATTTAGGGAATTTAGGAAACCAAGGGGCTCTCCTCATAATCATAATTTTAGGTGCCTCTTGCCCTATTTCCCATCTGTAGCCAGGAAATGCCAAGCAGCTCGGAAATGTGGCTTTTGCAAGGCACAGGAATTGCTCAGACACTGAACCAACACTGCCTAAAACCAACCCAGTTCTGTGCCTGGAGCATGTGACCTGACACACTTCCCACATGATGGCTATGAACTGCTCAGCATTCGCCCTCAAGAGATATTTTTGGAGGACTAAAGCAAGACAGGTCAAAAATCACATGCTCTGGATTCAGAGCATTCAATTCCTGACGATGCAGCCTCTCCTTGCATCTTCCTCCACCAGGACACAAAGTTTTTCAGCAAACTCTCACACAGTTACTGTGCCCACCACGGGAACAAACACCCTTTGGTGGGTTCATCCTCTTTGGATGAACTCAGATATCAACAGTGGAACGGGCACGAGCAGGGGGACATTGGGAGGACAAAATAAACTCTGAATTATTACATTTTAGGGGTGCTGCCATCCACCCAGCAGGTCGGGGCTCCGCTGCCGTTCTGGGATGCCACTGAATTCTTGGAACAAAAGAGTGAAGTTTTCCTGTGACACCTTCTAGGAAGAGTGACAGAAGCTGCTGAGGTGCTTCATAAACTCACAACTCTCTGCACAGGAGTTGATCTAAAAGACAAAATGAAAGCATGAATTTCAATTTCCTCATTTTGTGCATTAAAATGGTCACATTTACTAGGCCTCTCCTTAGGCACGAATTTTTAATCCCATAAAGATTCTAAAAAGAATCCAACACCTAGCAATATTTGGATTCCAGCTTACTGATCCATGCTGGGAAGAATCAGTGAGCTGCTATTCAATGCCAGGACAGAAAATCACAACCAACTTGTGCTGGTCACCTTCTCCTGTCACAAACTGTTCTGGGGCACAGGAAACACAATGCAGGGAGCACAGACTTTCCAAACTGAATATGGAATAGCAGATTCTCCCCTGGGAGGGTGGGGAGGGCCTGGCACAGGGTGCCCAGAGAAGCTGTGGCTGCCCCTGGATCCCTGGAAGTGTCCAAGGCCAGGCTGGACAGGGCTTGGAGTGACCTGGGACAGTGGAAGATGTCCCTGCCCATGGCAGGGGTGGGATGGGATGAGCTGTAAGGTCCCTTTCAACCCAAACTCTTCCATGATTCTGTGATTATCCCCCAGTCTGTCCTTTGCATGTCATGCCCTCAAAATGGCTTGGACACTCATTCCATAATTTTGGTGGCCAACTCGGTCTTTTGTGGGCATCATCCCACAGCTCAAAGGGCTGCAACTCAAGGCACCTCCGTGTCCTCCACGCCGCTGTCACCCCCAGCACCACATTCGCTGTGGCCTCACCAGGACGTTAAAAACGTGAATAACTCTTCGTTTTGGCGAGTTTTCACCCCTTGACTCCTTTAAAAAGGGAGTGTGCGGTGAGAAAGGCACGGAAATGCTGCGCTGCCTCTCCGCATCCATCGGACATTCCAGGCAGGATCTGCCCGGGCTCGGGGCACTCCCCATTCCGGGAGGAGAGCTGCCAGCTCCGACCCCCCCGGCGGGACCCGAGTGCTCCAGGAGGAGCCGCACAAGGTTAGGGACAATGACAAATAAAGGTTAGCGCCGAGGGATGAGCGCCGGGAGCGCCGGAAGGAGGGGAAACGCCAACTCCTCCTACATCCCACCGATCCCGAACGGAACCGCGGCCGCTCGGGGAAGGAGCTGCGGGAGGGAGCTCGGCCTGGCCTTCCCCGGGAGCCCCGCACGGCCGCGATTCACCCCGGGGACAGGGCCTC
>VZRV01006667.1:41620-91883 GCA_013398115.1 Falcunculus frontatus | reverse complement strand
GCGCGCGGTGATGGCGTCATCACGCCACGCCGCCTCCCGGCCGGAAGCGACGGGGACGCGTTGCCCGGGCAACGGGGGGGCGAGAGGCGGCAGGGCCCGGTCACACCGGAGGGGTCACACCGGAGGCGTCACACCGGAGGGGTCACAGCGGAGGGGTCACAGCGGAGGGGTCACACCGGAGGCGTCACACCGGAGGCGTCACACCGGGGGTCGTGAGGGTGCCGTGCCCACCGTAGCCGGAGCGGCAGCCAAGGGTTGTCCAGAGAATCCCAGAAAGACCCAAAAAGTTCCTAAAAAACAAACAGATGGAGAAAAATTGAAAGCGATGTAAAGGGAAGGGAAAGAAATAGGTCCCTCGCTGCTGTTTTCACTTAGATTTAATGAGGAATTCTTCTGCATAATGGAAAGAATGCACAAGTTTGGCGTTGGCTCCCTGCCCCACTTTCTGTCTGGGCAGTGCCGCGGTGGAAGAACATTAAATAATAATAACTCGGGCCATTTGTCACCTCTCAGAGCTGCTCTGGGTCAAACCTCTCCTGGCGTCCCGGTGCCTCCCGGTGCCTCCCGGTGCCTCCTGGAGCTCCTGCCGGGTCGGTTCCTCCCCTTCCCCTGCCCTGCAGAGCAGTTTGATCCTGAAACACAAGAGGGAATCCTGGATAAGGCAACAACTGGGGAGTTCTCCTGGGAAATTGGCATCTCCACGTCCCCACACACCTCCTGGGGGGAGGGAGAAGGGGATGTGCAGAGCTGATAAATTTCCCCAGTAGCATGGAGCTGGGAACATCTGCTTGGTGACTTGGATAAGCAGGAGAGCCACCCACATTCCATTTATTTCCCTCTGCCGTTCTTTGGGACTCAAGCCATAACCCAGAGATGGGAATTTCAGCCCAAGCAACAAAATTAGGAAGGCGCTTTGTCCTTCCAGCTTTGCCTTGGGGAATCACGGGGATGCTGCTGAATGTAAGTGCGGTAAAAGGGGCTCCTGGCATCCTACAGGAATCCCCTGGGGGGGGAAGGCTCTTTCCTTCACTCCAGGAAATCCCAGGGAGCTCCTCTGAGTGACCCCACAACCCAAATTTGTGTGCATCAGTGCCAAAATTGACCCTTTTAGTTTCTTAGGTCAGGGTGACCTCCAGCTCAAGGCCAGGCTGGCCTGGTCTAGTGGAAGGTGTCCCTGCCCTTGGCAGGGGGTGGAATGAGATGAGTTTTAAAATCCCTTCCAACCCAAACCATCCCATGATTCTGTGACAAAAAGCAGCACAGCCCTGTTCAATTTTCTGCCTGGCACATTTTGACCTCCCTTGCTGCTGAAACGCTCGTGGGGCTCCATAAACAACAAACTGCCCTGGGGTCAGGCACGAATCGAAGCTTTGACATTCAAAGAGATCACATCCTGAAGGAGGGCTCCGAGTGGAGCCCGCAGGGAACCCGCCCACAGCCCTCGGGGCTGTATTTCTTCCCCGTGCTAATTTTACTAAAGACACAACTCATATTCCTGTTGATTGAACAGTTTTGTGTTGACAGCGTTGAAGATTTGTGGTGAAACTCATCATCAGCCCCGAGAGCGAGCCATTAGTCCCCGTCAGCGCGGCCGGCGAGGGCTCGGATATTTTATGGCCCGCTCTGAAGACAAACATACACATTTATATGTCACTTGTTGCAATATAAATGCTAACTTGTACTTCTTTCAAAACTTTTAATGAATTGTACACATTTCGCGAGATTTATAGCGAGAGGCGAAGGGCTCAAAATATTGCTTGAAACGTATTTGTCACTTTGGCAACGGAACAAAAAAAAATCTGGAAGATATTGCCTTTAGAAATAAATCATAAATATATGCGTCTTAAAAGAGTTTATTTTGGTCATTAATAGTTGATGCTCCCTCCCCCACCCAGTGCAGGATTTAAAGTTAAATTATGCAAAATCAAAAACAAACCTTATAATACTTAATCAAACATGCATAAAACTGTCAGGGCCAAATAAATTCTCTCAATTAACTTGCTTCAGATTGTGATTGCATTTACTAATTTAATCAACACTAGAATAATTTGGAGACTGAGTAATGATGAATTGCTGTGGTGCTGCACGTGAAGGGCCGCTAAGGTGCTGTGCTGAGACAGGAACACAAGAGATGCCTTCAAGGCTGAGGGCAAAAACTCACAGCTGAGTCGTCACAATCATTTTATCATGGAAACATCTTTTTCTTCCCATTTGGAGGGGAATTTTTGCCAGGAAACGCCCGTCATGGACAGACCTTGTGTGGATGAATGGCTCCAATGTTAGCCCACAGAGTCAATCTCATTTCAGCTTGAGATGAGCGAAGGAGTCAAAGCTATGGAGACATTCCCTCCCCATTTTTGAGTGATTTTGTGAATGTGATCTTTCCCTGGGAACAGTGACCTCCAGCCCTGCTGCTGGCACCGAGTTATGCTTCAGCCTCGCTCAGGTCGTTTAGGCTGGAGCTGGGGTAACAGCCCTGTAATATTGAGATGTCCTTTAGCTCAGTCCTTTTTGCACTTTGAATGGATCTGCACTTACAATAAAATGGGCCTGACCCCTGCCTAGGAAAGCTTTCAATACTATTACTTGTGGAGAGCTAAACATCATCGTTTTGCAGGCGTAAGCAAGGTTTTATGGAGAGGTTCTCATTTACAGGTTCGTGTGAAGGAGGCTGTAAGGTGTATTCAACCCTATAAAATACCTGAACCTCAGAAAAATCACACCCATATCTGGTCTTTAACCTTCCCACACCTGTTTTACAAAAAATAACAATGTCCACGTAGCTGCTGTGGGAATGAACTCATTGCAAGACTCTCCTCCTCTCTCTTTCTCTCTATCTCTGCAAAATATACTTTCCACAGCCTAACTGACAATTTGGTGACTTTTTATTTGGAATGGGGATTGTGCTTTATAAATGTCTGGCACCCAGCAGCATTTGGTCCCCAGTAGAAATAGGTAAATAAAAATCCATGAGCTGAAAAGTATATCCAGAAAAATAGCTAATGAGTTTCCTTGGGTGACCCAGAGACAATTACTTCCCCAGCAATTCCATTGCCATATAGACATCCATAATTCTTCAGGGCTTAAAGATAATAAAGTGTTAACATGGTATTTTTCAAACATTCACTGCTGCCTTCCAGTCATATCCAAAAGCACCATTCAAAACCAGCGGCATCTTAAACTCCCTTGGGTTTTGCTGAGCAAGAAATACCACAAATTAAGGAACTAATTCTTTCCTTTTCCTTAAAGGAGATTTAGGATTGAATCTGGCCCTTAAATTTTAAATGTAATCGATCCTCCCTGCAAATCTAAAGTGCAAAAGCTTGTGAAATAATTTTTCCTTACTACTTCTTTCCAGATCTCATCCCGTGGCTGGAAATGTCAGCTTTAATCAGTTTGAGGAGATTTGCATGTGGTAAATAATAATGCAGCCTATTAGACTAATCAAATAAAAAGATATGTAGCAGAAAGTGGAACTAATTCCCAGTTTTGCAGCCCTGCAACCCTGGGGTACAGCACCAGAGCAGCGCTCCCAGCCCCTGGCTCTCCCACCTCCCCAGGGCTGCAGAGCAGCAGCCTTGTTTTGGGGAGTTATTTGGGGTTTGGCAGCTTTGGATCCCGAGGGAGTGAGGGATGTACAGACCACCAAACCCTGCACCGAGCTCCCTGTGAGGCTGGGGAGTGGCAGTGCCAGCTCCACGCCGAGTGCCAGCGCAGATGGTCGGGTTGTGGAGCTCAGCGAGGCCAGGCTGCCATATCCCTGCAGGAATCCTCTTCCTGGAAGAGTTTTATGGATATATATTTTACAGGTGACTTGCGAAATATAAAACTAGAGCAGTCTGCAGTTTCTAAAGAAATAAATGATTGGTGTGAGGCTCGGTGAGACAGTAATGTTTGATGTATTCTGTCTACGTGACACCTCAGGCTGCTTTTGGGCATAATAATCTGCTGCTGCCAGCTTCTGCTGCTCTAAAAACAAACCAGGGGATGCTCAGGGGGGCTGGGGGCTGCCTGCCTCCTCTCTGCCCCAGGAAACTGCTCCCTCCCTGCTGCAGGAATCGGGACAGAGAGAGAAAGTCCAGTTTGGGTGGGATCCCAGTGAACCCACAGAAGGTTGATGCACATAAAAATGTGCGTTGTCCTATAGCGGGGACACTTAAGTACCCCAAAAGACAGAGCCTCACTAGCCTGGCTGTTCTCTCCACCTCTGGAAAACGGGAAGGTAGCTATTTTAAAGATTCAGGAGTCATGGAAAGATTCCTGCTGACCTGCGGGGGCTGGAGCAGGAGCCAGCTGCACACATATGGTGAGTGAGTAACTGTCTCTAAAACAAATGAAAATAGAATCGGATGCTTTGCCAGGGACAGAATTCCTGCCAAAGCTTGTTGCTGCATCATGTTGGCGAGTCCCGATCTGGCTGATGTCAGAAACTGCCTATTATGCAGAAAACTCTTGAGGAGAAGTGTCATTATTTCCTTCTGTTCCTTTGTAGGCTGGGTCTAATTTAAGCAGGAGGCAGTAAAACCCAATCTATCCCTGCCTCGTGGAGCTGAGCTTTGCTGGGCAGGATCAGGAAGCCTCCCAAATCCTCTGGCTCTGCAAGGCACTTCTCTAAGGGTGATACCTCTGGTCAAAGTAACACCTTTTCTCTGGGAATCTCTGTTCCCTGTTTTTCCATTCATTAATACTGTATCTCAATCACATCATGTGCAGGTGGGATCCATCACAATCCTCCAATGTGGATGAGATCTGTCTGCTCTGGGGTCACTTTAGCCACAGCAACCTGCTCTTGTGTCACCCACAGTGCTGGGCCATGTCATGCTTGAGTGACAGGAGAGAGCAGAGACAAACTTTCACTTGGCAAAGGGGTTTGTGCCTGAGCTCTGAATCAGTGAAGTCACCCACCCTGGGCACTGGCTGTGTGTCACATTTAGGGACAGCATTCCGTTTGGTGGGATCAATGGAGAGCCGAGTTTGCCCGTGTTTCTTAGGCATCATTCCAGAGCATCAGTCGGTGTCAAGTCCTCACTGGCCGAGATCAGCTGTGACAGCATCACTGTCAGCACGAGGAGGTCCGCCGGGCCAGGAATCCAAAACACCAGGTGCTTTTTGATGGGGTGCTCTAAACACATCTATACTAATATAATTTTCATGTACATTACTGTAAGAGCACTTTTTTTATTATTTATTTTTAAAACCAATCGGGAGGAGCAAGTGAGCTACCCCACACCCCAAACTGCCCGGGTATCACCTCCCATCTGGGGCGAGGTTCAGCCCCGAGTGGCCGGGGCGTGGGCAGCCCCCGAGGGTCCCCGTGGCGGGGCCGAGCGCTGGGCTGTGCCTGCGGCCGCATCCCACGTGGCGGTGCTCCTGCCCCAGGGATGCTGCGGCTGCCGCGCCGCAGCCGACAAGGGAGCGGCGGGGAGGGGGGAAAACCAGCTCCGAAACATTGGAAGCTTTGAATTCAGGGCGAAACCTCTTCCCCGAGGCTCTCTCGGTGTGAAGCAGGCGTGTGTCTCTCGTCTGGTGCCCTGTCCTGTCCCTCCTGGTACATCCAAGCTGCGGGATGGGAGCGGTGCCTGCGGGAAGGACCATCAGTGGGAGCCCCCTGCATCCTCCGTGACAGTGCCGGCCCCTGAGCCTTCTCCACCTCTGGTTTTTGGGGGGATAAACCAAACTCTTACATTTCTGGGAGGCAAACTGCATCCTTTGTCTCTTTTGCTAAGTGGAATTTTGTCCCTGTGTTCTCAGGGTGATTGGCACTGGCAGTCCGAGAGGTCTGGGGAAGGGTTTGGCTGCAATTTGGAAAAGTGCTTTGCTGAAAGTTTGAGAGGAACTTCAGTGCTCAAAAGCTTTTTGGAATCTTTTTGACATTGATTATGCTTAGACTGTGTAGTGCAAAGGAGAAAATGACTTTCCAGCATCAAACAGTAGCGAAATCTATATCAATAAAAATTATCAAGAAAAAGGAATAAAGTGTTTATAAGACAAAACTGTCTTCAAATATATCATTTATCAATGATATATTGATAAATATTTATCAGCAACGATTTTCAAACTGGGGGAAATCACTGCAAGGAAATAAAGCTGATTTTGGTGTCGATCACAGCATTGCCCCTCTCCTTATGTGGGGAAATGTGAATCTCCATGGCAAAGTTGCCCCTTCATCAATAATATAATATAATATATATTTTATCACCACAGGAAGCACAGGAATAAGAGCTGAGAACATTGCTTCCAAAAATGCCACACTGAGGGTCACCAAATGGACGTATTTTGCTGAAGTGTCTCTGCCAGGATGAGTCCTGCTCCTTGCTCCCTAACTTTCCCTAATTCACTTCCAGCCTGTAACTTACTGGTGCAACATTTTGCTCAGAACATGAAGGAGACAAAAACCCAAAACCCTCATCAATCATAGCCTGGCTCCTGGTACAATTAGCAAGTTCTATTATCTTAAGAATGACACTTGTAGCACAGAGCAAAGCCAGGCTCACCCAATATTCTAATTCTGCATGGAAAAAAGGGAAGGCTTGAATTGCATTAGCATTGCATTAGATTCCCATGACTTTTTATATCAGCACTTGTGAGTTATTTATGAATTCATTTATTTACAAGGACAGCCCTTTCTGCATTCAGTTGCCATGGTTGCTTTAACTCCTGTATCCTATTAATTCTGGATGTTATGAAATAGATATAGATCAGACAATCATTGTGTGGTGGCAAGGGGTTTTTTTTATTATTCTTATTTTACTGTTTGACTTCCTGTGTCCTGACCAGAAAGGCTTTAACACCCATCATCTCTCCTGAGTATCCACTGCCAGCTGGCTGGGGAGGTGATGCTGGGGCAATTCCCAGAGCTCTGCCCCCTGCCAATCCTTCCTGGCACAGAGATGCAGCCTGGGCTGGGGGAAATGTGGCAGCTGATTCCTAGCACGGAGCCACCCACTTTGGTTTGAGGCAGCAAGTGAAGAGCAGAGCTGTGAGCAAGATGGAATTCAGGAAGTGCCAGCCTGTCTGGGTGGCACAGCGAGGTGTGGGCCACCCTCACCTTTGGGAATTGCTGCAAAACCTGTCACAGTGGGGATTAGGTGTTCCTGCCTTCTCCCTGCACACGGTCTGTTTGCAAAAATTGCAGTGAATCCCAGAGTGCCAAAGCAGGCTCAGCCCTAGGGAGAAGCCAGAGGGGTTTGTGTCACCTCAGAGAGATCCAAGTGTGTTTGAGAGCACAAATCTCCCATGCAGTAGCTCCTCAAGTCCTTCGGCAAGGAGGAGATCAGTTTGGCTGCCCTGCGAGCTGAGGGACAGGGAGAGACTTCTCTGACAAGGAAGAGCTTTGAGATGCTGCCTGTTCCAGCCAGGAACTCAGTCCCACACTGAGAGGGAATGTCCTGTGAGGCTCTGGGATCTGCCGGGCCAAGGAGCTTGGGATTTGTCCCTTGGAGAGGGCAGAGGTTCGGCTCAGGGAACGAGGATGGTGCTGGAGCCAGGGTCCCAAAGCCAACGTGCTGGAAGTGTTTTGTAATAGAATTCCACAAGAAAATTAAATCAATTACTGAGTCTAATAAAGCTCTCAAGGTTTTTAATTAAACGAAGTTTTAATTAAGGCAGCATGAGCCCATGCTCTTTTGATATTCTGCTTCAGACCCTAGAGGATTGTGACTCCTTTTTGTAATTTGCACGGGCTGGATCAATCACCAGAGTCACAAAAATGTGAGAACTGTGTCAATTTTATGGGATGAAACTGTACATGAGCCGGGAAACTCCAGCAGCTCCGGGCTGGGAGAGGTGTTTGGTTTGGGATCCCCTTTCCTGCCATGGGCAGAGCATCAGCCTGAGCTGGTGTCCTGGGAAAAGTCTTCTCCCAAGCAAAACTCCTGCCATCTAATCCAGGAGGCTGCTGTTAGTGGGAAGTTATATGAGCTCAATAATTCCTGTTCTACAGCAGAGCTGGCACTTTTGCCTCCCACAGAAACGTCTCCCTCTTCCCTCAGCAGAGCCCATCCCAGGCTGTAATTCTGGTTCAGGAGCCAGGCAGGAAAACTGCAGGCAAACCAGACCCACATCTTCCAACCCGGACATCTGGTAAGTGGCCCCAGAATGTTCTGTCTCTATTTTAGTCTTGTTTTGTACACAATATGCCCAAAACATGCTTTATTTCTTAAGGAGATAAGGATCTTTATGTAACCCATTTTTCCTTAACGCTAAGTCCTTTGTCAGGATTAAGGAATCCTAAAACATCTGTACAGGCTTGGGTGGCAGATGTATAGAACAAACAGCCTAAAATAACATGGAATATTAACCTACTAAATGAGGTATTAAAAAAATAAAATAAAATGACCCTCTTGCATTCTTAGTTACAGCCAATTCCTGATCCCGGCTACCACGGTACAGGTGGATAACAAGTGCGAAATGGGGATTTTCATCTGAGGAAGAGAGGGGACCTTTGCTCACTGTGTGTCTGCAGAAGGGGCAAAGGGAAACCTGCCTCCAGCTCTGCCCGGCCTGGGGCTGCCCCTGCAGTGCTGGGGTGGTGGGAACCAGGATCCTGGTGCTGTTCCTGGACAAGGGTGCACAGCTGGACTCAGAGCCTGGGGTTGAGGGGCTGCCAGGGAGCCCTTCTCCAGTGCTGCTGGTCCGTGAGTCACAGGGGCAGTGTCTGAGAAAGGCTGGGAGCTCTGGAGAGCACATGAACTGCCCTCTGCCAGCTCCATGGGTGCTCCTTAGCTTTGACAGCTCAGCACAGATGGATGGACAGGGATGTGGATGGATGGATGGCTCAGAGCACTCAGTGACCGCTCTGTCAATACCCAAGATCAAACCTGATGCAGTTCAAAGTCTCCAGAGCAGGTCAGAAATCCCCTGCAGTGCCTTGGCCAGTTAGAGCCCAGTGTTAGCAGCCTGTGCTGTCCTCATCTCACAGCCCATTTCCAGCGATCCATACAGGTCCCATCAGTCCTGGCCACAGCCAGCTCCTTCCCAGCCAGCCAGCTAAGGCCATTAGTGTGATTACTGGAGGTCATGAAGTTCAAACCAAAATGTCAATTTTCATTTGGAAGAATGGTCCCATTTTAGGAGCAAAGGGAATTTTTTTTCTCTCTCAAAGAGACCCCGACTGTGAAATCATTGCTCCCCAAAGACTTGCAAATTTCGGGCCAGCGAAAGGTGCCAATAGTTGCTGGAGCCAGTGAAAAGATTAACAAGGGTCACCAGTGCTTTCCTCTTTCCCTGCACTCAAAGGCTCTGGGGCCTATTTGGAAGATATTAACCATTGCCTTTACCTTCTGCACGTTCATCACTGGGTTTGGGGTCTTTATGGATTTATTGACAAGACAGTGCCATTAATCTTACCCACAGAATGCCAGCCTGGGAGTCACTCAGGTTACATCACCCTGCAGACAGGAGCCTTTAGCCAGAGTTTTAACAGGAAGATGGAAATGAGATGAAGGTGGTGGGTGAAGCCAAATTCTGCTCTGTGGGGCCCTGGGGCAGGGAGAGCACCCACCCAGCAGCCTCTACCAGCGTGTGGAAGGCAAAGACCTGACCTTGGAGAGGCTTCTGGGCTCTGCTCATTGATTCAGTGGGGTCAGGATGACCCCCTGTGGTCTGGGGTTAATGATCCACATCTGGGGACAATTCAGGAAAGCGGACACAGTGAGAAGATGGGTGCTGACCCCACTCAGAGTGTCCTGGGCAGGGCTGGTGATGTCATTGGAAATTTTGGCACTGCGGGGTGGCACATGGCAGGGCAGGGTGGGTTCCTGCCTGCCTAGGAGATGTCACGCTTTTAAAGTGGGTTTTTTCTTCTATGTCATTGTGTTAAATAATTAAGTCTGTTCCATCTTTACCTACTGACAATGTGGCACTTAATTAAGTAGTTTAATTAGAAGCTGGCAGCTTTAATTAAGTTTAGGACTGTAGAGGTGATTGGGAGCCTCCAGCCGAGTCGCAGAGCCTTTCCCTGGGGATGCAACGTGGTGGGGGAGAAACTTTTGCTCCCTTGTCCATCGTCCTTAGACACACCAGGGAGAGAACCAACATCCTCCTGCAGCCCCCCAGCATCTCCCAGCCGCTGAGGGAGGGGTGGTTTGAGCACCCTTTGGGAGAGCTGAGGTCACTGGGCCCATGGAGCAGGAGGGATTGGCCAGGAGGATGGGTGGGATAGCAGGAGGGTGTCCAGAGTCACAGGCTCTGCCCAGAGGGTGCCCAAGTCTCCTCACCCTGGCTAAACCTGCTCAACACCTGGGAAGGTGACTCTGAACAGGACAGGTATCATGGGGTGAAGGCTGTGGTGGGCTCAGAACAGCATCTGCAATTCTACACCATGCCCAGGGCTGTCTAAAAGATGTATTGCTTTTTAATAATGTAAATATGTAAATATTACCAAGGTGCCATTAATCCTCATTGCCTCAACACGATACCACTCTTAAGAACAAATGTAATAACAGATTATTAATATGCAAAGTAATAGTACATTAACCTGACTAACACCAATAAATTCCGAGCTTAGCACAAAGCCAGAGGTTGCTCACGGAGCAGCCTGAACCCCGCTTGCCTTGAGCCACCTCCAGCAGCACCCCGGGCTCTGCACCACAGAGGAATCCCAGTTATCCCTGTAGGATCTCTTGTCTGGGGATCCCAAACAACTGGGAAAGAGCAAGGAGGCCCTGGGAGAGGAGGTGGGTAGGAGCAGGGGGCAAGGCAGACCCTTGCTCCTTGTTTTGGAGCCCTAACTGCTGAGGGTCCTTTTCCAAAGCCTCACATTTCCCTGAGGGATTTCTTCACCCCTTCTTGCAGCAGATTCATTTTAAATTCTTAGGAAGGAGAGTCTCGTTGGTCCCAGAAGCACAGGAGTGAACTCAGGCTTTGTGCCAGAATTCCTGGCTGGACTTGCTAAGATGTGGCCAAACTTCCATCTCCTTGGTGGCTGGAATTTTCTCCCAAGAAGCTGTATCTCTATTCATAGCCCTAAACCCCAGCTCTGTTAAAGGTTTCCAGCCCCCAAGCTGGGTCCAGTGCAGCCCCTTTCTCGCTGCCTGCCTTTACTGGTGTACAAGCACATCCAGGGATAAAAACTGGAACAAGTGTCCCAATTTGCAGGTTGCTGTCACCTCTCCTTGGCCCTGGCAGGGCAGCCTCTGCTTTGAGCTTGTGAACGACAAGTGGGATCAGGGGGAGGACACACAGCAGACCAAAAGGAGCAGGGGAAGCCATAAAGTCTGAATTTAGGGCTTGAAAAGGAAATTATTCTGTGCAAATGGCTGCTTCAGTTCAAATCAGCCCTGCCTTGTAAATCCTGCTCATCCCTCTCAGGAGGGAAACCCAGTGAAACAGCCAATATTTCAGCAGCACAGACTCCCAGGGACCTTCACCTCTCCGTGTCCCCGAGCCCCACACCCAGGCACGGGCCTGGAGAGCAATTCAGGCACGAACACGGTCATGGTTTATGCAAAAATTAACCTGTTGCCCTTACTTGGGTCAAAGTAATTCCGTTTAATTTGGTAATCTGGGCCCTTTATCATTAATGAGTCCTTGGGGGGTGGGGGTCAGACCATCTCTTTTTTGGCTGAAGAGAGCAGCAGAGATTACTGTTAATATTGAGGCTGTTCAATAGAGCAGAGAGACCTTTTGCTATTGACAGTACTGCTGGTTTTCACCTCATTGGTGAATGGAAATTGCCAAATTAATCCTCTATTTTGTAGTTAATGAACCTCAGAACCACAGATTTACCTGGGTAGAGTATAGTGAGAAATTGTACACAGTAGTTATCTGCAAATAATGAAGATAATATCCAAGAAAAGGAATAAAACATAGTTTTGCTCAGTTCCTTTCTGTGGAAGAATTAAGTGGAACAGAGTAAAATCATCAGGCTGATTATTTTTTTCCCCCAGAGCATTACAGGCCGATGGAACTCGCTGCTTGAGGATCTGTATAAGTTATTCTTATGAAAGACCTAAAACAGGCTGTGCAAATTCATGCACTCTGTGTCCATCTACTGCTTTTAACCCAGTAGTCTCTCATCAGCGGGTTGCTAAAGGCTGTAATATCAGTTAAACCACTCCAAGCTCACATAGATAAGGTTTTAGGCCAACCAGAAGAGCTCCAGTTTATCTGCCTGAGTTGTTTTTGTCTCTGTCCTTCACCAGTGCCCTCCTTGCTTGCTCTGCCAGAGCCCCTGATGCTCCTTCCTCCTCTTCCTCAGCTCAGTGAAGCAGCTGGTGGGAGTTCACTGTGCTTGACTGTGCTTCCCTTTCCAGAACGTGAATCTTCCCTTTCCTTCCAGGGTTTCTTTTATGCATCATCATTATAGCAGGCCCTATTGTACTGGAAATCTGTTTGCCACATGTTAGCTGGAGCTCATCTGCTAAGATCCTCAGTTAAATATTCATGGGGAGGGAGCTATTGAACTCAGGTTACACAGCAGAGATGAGAACGGTGCTCTGGCAGAGGAGACCGACTCCATATCAAGTTAAAAACCCTGTGGAAGTGGCTTACCCCATATAAGGCCTGGGCATGGAGAGGTAGGAAAACATCCCAGTCACACTGTGCTGCTGAAATGTCACCCACAAAGTGGCACACTGGGCAGGCTGGAGCCCTAAAGCACAGCTCTGGTGGCAGGTGAAACCCTGCATGAGCTTGTGGCTGCTAGAGAAGCCAGAAGAAACTTCCAAACAGGTTGAGCTTTTAACGGGGAAAGGAAAATGTCCTTGCATTGCACATGCCCATTCCCAAACACACCGGGAAAGGAGATGGGTTGGACAGGGAATAGCATCAAACCTGCTGTGCCAGTCTGAAAGAGTGACTTGCAAAGAGGTGATGCTTGAGCAGGGCCAGAGGGGAATAGCACTGGCTGTGACAGGGGCCTGTACCTTTGGAGAAGTCTGGGGACAGCACAGTGGCCTCAGCCTTTGGAGGAGTGGCTGGGGACAGGACAGGGCCCTGTGCCTTTGGAGGAGGAGGCTGGGGACAGACCACCCAGCCAGCTCCTCTCGGCTTGCTCTCAACTCCCACAACCTGGGCACAGGAACAATGAGGGCAAAAGGACAAGAGAGCAGAAGTCAGTCTGGGGTGTCGTGTAACCGGTTACCTGAGCTCTGCCTAAAGGTAACTTCCTCATGAATAGCCCAGGAGCGCTCATCCGAACGCTCATCCCAACAGCAACATGCGGGGCTGGTGAATTATGCAGGGCGGGATGCTGAGCAGATGGCATCGCTGCTGTAACCTGAGCAGCCACACGACACAACACGCAAAGCCCAGCAATTAACCTTTTCCAAGGTTTCCTCTTGTCTCGGGGATTAAGCCTCCTTCAACCCCCTGCGCTCCACTCCTGCCTGAGAGAAAAGAGTAATCCCCCAAATAAATAAGGGAAATAGATTTCGATAGCTCCGGCAGCCCTGTGAGATTGTCACACGGGCTCCCAGCCCTCCACATGAATACCTGCAGGTCTGGAGAGGCTGCGGGAGGAGGGAGAGCTCCGTGCCGCCTGTGGCACTTGCCCTTCCCAGCTCCGGAAGAGTCCCGCCCGGTGGGCTAAAGGCAGGAAAAAAGTGGATTCCATTCCCTGTCACTCCACCTTGGCAGCAGCTTGGTGACCACACAGTGTGGCGAGGAAGGGAAACATGAGCATGGGCAATGATTTACTACCTAGACGGAAAAAATATTTGCCAAATGCGAGGCGTTCACCTTGGTGCATGACAAAAGCTAGTATTTTAACTATGATACTTGATCCTCTTTGTAATTAAACTGATTAATTCACAACAATAGAGTCTATATCGCCTAATACTTTTAATTAACAAAGTGTTGTACATACACTGGCAGAGCATTACTGGCATGCTTCCTAGGCAATACACTTAATTCTGTAATAAATTATTAGGACAAATGACTAAGATACATTGCACCCTGGAAGAGACTGTCAAGAGAGAAGGACTTCAGATTCTTGGGCACTGGTTGGACCATCATGGAGCAGAACAGAGCCTGGGGAAGGTAAACTGTGTGCAAGTACAACACTGACAGCTACAGAACCTCCAGGAAGAGCTGATGGCAGAGCCAGTCCTGCTCCTGCCAGTCCCAGTGACTCAAGATTGGGGTCACCAGCCAATGTAGGGACACCCCAGGAAGGAAAAGAGTGCAGTTACCAGGGGAAGAAAGCACCAAAATGGAACCAACCAGCAGAACTCGGGCCTTGGCACGTGCTGGACTTCAGAGGTTAGAGGTGACCAATGTTTTTGTGACTGGTCATTAGGTCTGGGAAGGAAAGTCTTGTAAAGTAAGAGTATGAAGGTTAGAGGAAGGATTCTATGTTTTCCAAGGTTTCTTACAAATCAGTTTGGAGACAAATACCCTGGGGGCACATGCAAAGCAAAATTCATTCCTGAAACTTTTATTGGATCACAGTTGAAGAACCTCACGGTCAGAGGTCGTCTGTGTTACTTTAGGACACAATCACTGGGGTCAAGCTAATTAGCGCCAGGGATCACATCACAGGCTTTTCCCTTTCCTCTTTGTTTCCGAGTCCTCTCTGACCTCTGCTCAGAGCCTCCCAGTCACCACTCGCCTCCCGTTGTGTGGCTGACAGACCCGTGGCTTGGCTCAGACACTCAGCTGAAGAAACATCCAGGTTTCTTCCTCTTTCAGTTCAGTTTGGAACCAGACAAGAGACAGTCCATGGCAAACACAAACCATGTATCCCTCTCTCCAAAGGGTGGGAGCTGTTTGCTGGAGAGACATACCCATAACAGATAATGGTTGTAAGAGCCACACAGCAACCACAGCTGAAGGGTTTTCAGCAGCATCCAGCTGGGGCTGAGCACATTCCTTCCTGTCCCTGGGCAACGTGGGCCAGCACCACTTCTCTGACTGGCAGATCCCAGCCTGCTGTGCTTGGTCAGCACATCACAAAGATGAGTTTCATGCAAAAGCTCAGCCTAGCCCCGGTCTCATAAATTTGTTATGCATTACATCCAATTAATGTAAATTATTACAGTGACTAAATAATGGCTCTGCATCAGATAAGGGAATAATCTTAAGTGAGCCTGAGAAGTCCCAAGGTCCAACTGTATTAACCCTTTCCCTTGACTCCACTGGACCTGGTGTGAGAATTGGGAACCAGCCCGACTCCTCTGCCTTTGGAAAAGGAGACATGGAAATGTAGTCCTGTCTCTGAGGCAGATTTAGTGTGGGCTTTGGGGGGGGTCTGTGGCCAGAGTGCCCCAGGCAGGGAGCTTATGCTCATCAGAAATACCTCCAAGTGTCTGTGCTGCTGAGACCTGGAGGGACCCTGGTGTGTTTTTCAAGGCAGAAGTGATCATCAATGTTTGCAGTAATTCCTGGGCTCAGATTAAATGGAATAAAGGCATGAGTTCTGAGCAATAAATAAATAGTCCTCTCCCTGCCTCAACGTGCTTCTCATGGATTCATTCGCAAGCTTTCCTGCCTCTTCCTCCTTGCCTTGCTTTTGCCCAGCTCCTCGTGGTACCTGTTTTACCTTGGCAGAGCAGCCCACAAATCATAGTGACACACCAATCAAGAGATCTGGAAATTTTTACTCCACTCTGCCTCTTGAAAGATGAGTCACCTTCTGCACCACATTCCTGGGCATCCAGATAAATCTGTCACAAACTTCTCTTTCCCTCAAGGTGCAAAATTCTCTCCCTCTTTCAGTAGAGCTGTATTTCCTCCTTTTAAGCTCCTCTTTCTTGCCCCAACACACATTCCCACCCCTCAGCCATCTCAGTATATTTCTCCCTTTGTTCCTGTTTCACTGACAACTTCATCCTAATAGTCTCCTCAAAGGAATGATGAATGCATAAGCTGCATATTGATCACTGCAGTGATTGATTACTGGATCTCTTTGACAGATGAGCCTACTAAGGTAGTTGCCAATATGGAGGTATGGATGGCAGGGCCCCCTTGTACAACAGTCTAATGGTATCTGACCTGATAGGGCAGAAAGGCAACTCCCTCATTTCAGCAGGAAAAAAGGCCTCTTTATACTCTTTATAAAATAATTCATAGGAAACTTAAAACACTCAGACACAGAGAGATTGCAAATGGGGAAATATGATGGATTATGGGTTGAAAGGAGCCGACTTCTGGAAGCTAAATTGATCCCCAGGAAAATGTTTTTGTCTGCTGTGAAAAATGGGCAATATCTCAGCAGCTCTGGAGGGCTATAATCTGGAAAATAATTTGCTTTTGATTTCCTTTAGTTTCATGCAGCTTTTTTTTTTTTTAAGTTGGTTCCTTGCAGGCTTTGTTGCTCAGCTGGGAGAATCGGTGATGAAACAGGCGAGGGATTAGCCATGGACAAATACGAGCTGATCCTTACTTATGGCTATAAAGCCCTCACCCCACCCAGTGTCACTTATTCCACGGGAGATGTTACATCCCCTGCAAACATCACTCTGCCTACCAAAAAAAGCCAAGCCAAGCACAGAGTTGGGCGTGAGTGTATCTGAAATAAGTTAGAGAATGCGTCCATGATCCTGCAGAGTCCTGCAACCAAAAGTGACAGACACACTCCTTTTCTAAATGTCTCCAGATTGCCTGTGTACCTCACTAACAATTAGGAATAGAATACACAAGGCTTGCTCAGCCTCCTTACTCAGTCCTTGCTCAGTGAGAAAACCTCTGCGTGGGATCCTGTAAAATGGGAGGCACATTTTTGAGAGCACCAGACAGGCAGGGAGAGAATTCTGTGGGTTTATTTACTGAGCCTGCCCCTCACCAGGGTGTCCTGCCTCCCTAATTTAGGGCCTGCTAAGAAAGAACATAGGGGCAGTCAGTAAAGCACATTTAGAAGCTTCCCTTCAGAAGAGGAGTTTCTTTTGCTCCCATTTTTTATTCAGCTTCCCGCTTCTACTGCTAATAACGAGAAATGTTTTGGCAAAAGCTAGAAGAGTTTTGTCCGAGTTCAAAGTGCTAAGAATAAAATTTATAGGAATAGTTACAGCCTCTCAGTGCCTGGAAACTCCTTGGCAGTAGGCTTTTGCTCCAGAGAAATATTGAATCAATGGTGTGCTAACAGCTCAGGAGCCTATTACAATAACACGCATACCTTGAGTCCAGACAATCAATAACTCAGCAGGATGCAGCTACCAGAAAACAACAACAAATTAGTTAGATTTCCATAGACTATACATTTGGTGAGTAATAATCTGTAAGTGGAAATGAACCTAGCCTGGAGAGACCACTGAGTCAAATGGAGATCTTTTATTCATGGCTTCAACTATTCACCGAGCAGGATGTTTGGGGAGGGCTTCAACCTTCTAAATATACATGTGCATGTTTGACTTTACACATATTCCTACTGAGCCCAGCCACTTTATTGCTACACAGGAGTTCTGTTTGCAAAGGTTTTCCAGGATAAGCCAGGATAAAGGTTCAGTAGTGAAAGACTGGCGGGTTTAAATTTAATGTATCTTATTATTTGCACATTCCTACTTTGAGGTATGGCTGAAGATCCCTAAATACAGTCCAGAGGTCAAATCTTTCTCAGGTTACATATCATTGCTGCTGACTTATAGTCTTCTAAGTCAGCCAGGGTTGACCTCTGGCTGTATAAAGCACTTGGAGCATAAGAGCTCTCAGAACAGCAGAACCACAAATCACCAGGTCTAAGTACTACAAACAGTTTTGAGGCTATTTCCATGCTATTTCCATGCTTTCTCTGCAGGCAAACTCCTGTTTCCTCAGATCTAAGTTAATTTTTCTCCCTCTGGAATAATGAATGTTTGAATTAATTTTTAATCGTAGGTGCCTATCAAAAGTTGTTTAGCCCTTTATTGCTAGAGCTTCTGTTAAGTAAAGCTAAATGATAATAAAAGTGTGAAAAAGCACAGGTGACACCCACACCTCCCCTACGGATTCATTCAGGCCACAGTTGTGCCTGTCCTGTCCCTCACAGGTCTGGATTCCAGCTTTTACCCAACAACAGCTGTACAGAAGAGAAGGGGCCACAAAAAATGATTTAAATTACTTGGCTAAATTCGAAGCGGCTCAACTTGCTCATCTAAGTGTAAAATTGTACCTGGTGGGCAGTTTCTGAGGAGGCAGACTTCACAAGCTGGGGGCTGATTTTATCTGCTCAGGTATTAAAGTCTCCTATTCTTGACAGATTTTAAGGAGCCCTTTTCTGAAGACCAGGTTTTATTTTGCCAGCTGAAACACAAATATTAAAGAGGACGTGTTACAGAGACATGTTTGCTTATTGCTTTTAGTAAAGTCTAAATATCTGCTGCAAGCTCTCTGGGGAAAGCACATCTGCATTAAAAGTGGCCCAACAGGAAAGACCCTTCATAGCTGCTGCTATTAGTCATAAAAGCTTTTAATTACATAGCTGTCACTGGACCTAGTGAGTGGCTACAGCTGCAGATAACACCAACCACTTGCCTGCGTATTTCTTTTTATTTTATGTCCTTTTTTTTCATTTATAAGAAACACAAGTTTCCAAAGGAAATAAGAATCCCTATAATTACGCCAAACTTCTGGATATTTCCCACCCGGCACCACACTCCAATCCAAGCTGAGAACAGGCAGGAAGAATTCTCTTAAACGAAGATATAAAGATAAGGCTGTGCCCATCACAAGAACATACATTAAGTTGCTCCAGGAACATATGTACCTGTGGGGGTGTTGGGGAGGGTCCAAAATTGTGAATTCCATTTCAGAGAGACATTTTCATATGGATGTGGGGAAGCATTCAGCAGTGTCATGGAGTGATCTATGGCTATTGCCAACACAGGCCAGGCACAAGCACTGCAGTGAACTTCCACACTCGTGCACGTGGAACTATTTTTCATGGATCTGATGAATTCTGCAGCGACGTTCATCGCAGTAGGACACATTATTGCTGCAATATATGACTATCAGTAACACCTACAAGCCTTTAATATTCTGCAGCTGAACTGTGGAAACAGAAGAAAGTCACTTGTAAATGCCTAATTCACAGTGTAAGTGGGTTGTCTGTCAAAATAATGCTTAGATGTGAAACTTCAAGTAGGAAGCCTAAAAATCAGAAAAATGCAAGGAACCTCTTGATGAATGTTAAGAGCAGTTTAGAGAAGGAGAAAATGACCAGAATACTTTTCTGCTTTCATCCTCATCACAGAGTTGCAATTAGCTCTGTCTGTACAGGTGTCTAATCATAGGGATTTCTGCAGTCTTAGCAACCATTATCTGAAGAGTAAAGAGAGTTGTTTCAAGCAGCAGGGCTTTGTGGGCAGAATATGGCAAAATGGATTCTGCCCTTCATTTTCCCACAGGAGGAAATGTCTCCTGCTTATTTCTGTCTCCCAGTTCATTTGTTTCAATAGAAATGCTGGTTAGGTGTGCTGTGCTCCAGGATTCACAGCTGCACTCCCCGTTCCTCTACAGATGGAGTTGGCTTCCATCAGAGCACCCAGTCACTCATGGGAACAGGTCCTCAAATCTACCCCTCCAAGAACACACAAGGTAGGTGGTGGCAGGAGAATCCAGACTTGGAGCGGGAATGTGTGTTGTAACATAAAAAACACAGTTGAAAATGGGCATTTTGCATTACGTGATGGGATTGTCCACTCCTGCCTCCCTCCAAGGGGAAGCCTGCTGCACGATCGAGGGGATTTGCAGCCTGTGAGTTCATCAGACTTCACCTGTTTGTACTGCACCTACACGGTGCTGGCACAGGGCAAACAACGAGCGGTAGCTGAGGAAGCTGCAGCACAAAGCTGAGGGGAGCTCTCCTCTCCTGAACCGCAGAGATCCGGCGGGACACATCCTAGTTGGCATTCCCGTCATCTGAACCGCCCGATAGCTCTTTGCATGAAACATTGTCCAAGGCTTTGGCAGGAAGTTGTGCTTAACGACAGACTCTCATAGGAGGCACTTGATTATATTAGACAGATAATTATTGATCCAGCTATAGTTTATCCTTGCTGCCTAATTTCAATAAACAGCAGCTTGGGGGAATTAGCAAGGGATTCTGTTCCCCCTCCCCCTGCTTCTTCAGGATTTGTCAGAAACAAGATGATTTATGTGTATTCCAGTAAGATTCTCGTTTGTTGGCAGGCTGCAGGGATTGTTTGGGGTTGGAAGTACTAAGCTTTTATATTTAAATGCTTCCATGCGAGTATTCATGGGTCTCACTGCCTTGCATTGTAATATCTGAATAATAACTGTGACTTATGCAAACCAGTTTTCAGCTGTTCATCGGGATCAATTTTTCATTTTAAGTAACTCCTTGCCATCCTAGGGAAAAAAAAATAATAATCTGATAGGCAAGAAGAGTGAGACCCAAGGAAGGCAGCAATACTCTTCCCTTTTTAAATAATGCACAACTCATTTCTGGAGCACTTTCAAATGTGTTGCTTTCTATTAAGTGGAGATAATATTCTGAGGATGTTCCCCCTCCTTTCAGGTGAGGCTTTTGGAATAGCAAAGGTCCACAAAGCACAGGCAGGATGGCCAAATAACTTCAGGTCCTTCAGGGAACACCTCAGTGTCATTTCTCTTTTTTAATAAAAATCTCCCACTTGGACAGTGAAAGAAAATTCTTACTGCTAATAGTTAGATCTCTGCTGGTAAATAAGTTTAGAAAAAACATCCTGGTTTTATTTCTACTTCCTGGCTCGTTTGGGAGTCCCAATGGCTGGAAGACTGCTTGGGATTTAGTTGTCTCTTACTGGCACAATTTGGAAGCTTGCTGTATAATAAACACTTCATTAAGCACCAGACTGATGAGCTATGCCACAATTTACAGATGAGCACTTGGGAATGATCTGCTCACTTCCAGGCCTGGGCTTCCCAACGAGAACCACATCCCTGCTGGTGGTTTTCTCAAGGCCAGTTAGATTGATGCTCTGGTATTTCAGCTCTGTCCAAGAGTCAGAGTAGCCAAAATTCTTTCATTAGCTACCAGATACAAAGGTCACATAGGAAATGGCTCGTGTGGGTATCTATGAAAAATCCCTGATTTGGCAATATCCACGTGCTCGCAGTCTGTGCAGTTAGGAGGAGTCTGGATTTCTTGCAGGCATCAGCGAGGAATCCTTTTGTCCAGGAAATTAGAAGGTAAACAGATTCTATACAGGGCATGCAGTATTTCATACTGTCACTTGATTATTTACTTTACCTTCAAGAAAGGTTTCAGGATAACCTTTAAAAATTGAAAACTAAGAAAAAAACCTAAAGGAAACTCAAAAAACCCAACCCTCTTCCCATCTTAGTTCCAAGATCTCCTTACTCCTGAGTCACAGTCCCTATGACAAATTGTAAATTTTGCCCAGAAAAAGGTGAGATAAGGACCTGTTGTAGCTGGGAATCCCAAAATAAACTGTAAATCTGGGATGGCACAGCCTGCCCATTTCCTTTGGCCTCCCACAAAAGGAATAAAACCCTTTTCCAGAAGCTTTTGCAGTGGTGGGACAAGAGAACAACCTTCCAACAGACACCTGGCTTGGTTTTAAAGACTTAGTCGGGAACATCCCCACAGCCCGTGGGAAGTGAGCCCAGCAGTGAATCACCAGCACAGCACTGCCTGAGAAAATTTAACAGGTTCAGTCAAGAATTATTGGAGTGAGACAGTTTTCACAAAATATTGAGGATCTTTTGGAAAAGACCCTGTGTTATTTTTCATTCTCTTGCAGCACAAGCATCCAGGATCTCCTTTGCTGCATATTTAGTGAACAGCATCTGCAGCATCTTAATTACAGTAGCTGTTCTCATCTTAATCTCTTGCTTCAGAATAAGGTTAAGTGTAATCTGTCCTAGATTCTTATACAGATGGTTCGTTTCTTAAATACTTGAGAAGAGTTTAGTCGATCTTTAATTCCTTAATCTGGGAACCAAGACCAACCAACCTGATTCTGACTGATATTTTAGCAGATTTTACAATGAAAAATGTAACACACACATACTAACAGGGGTTGATTCCTTTTCAATGTTATTTTTTTTTGTTCTAATGAAAGTTGCTGGGGGTGAGAAGATCCACATGACTCTGCCTTCCTCCCATTAACCCAAATAACGACACAGCATTATGGATAAAGAGCACCTGAATGTCAGAAGAAGCCAGCAAATACCTTTTTCTTTGGCTGAAATATAGGAGTTTCTAAACAGTTCAATAATATAATCAGTAGATTTTTTTTTTTAATCTATAACCTGATTGCTGGCATTGCCAAAAAAAATACAAATCCTGATTGGACATAGATTTCCTTTCTGAAAGAAAACTGTGCCTACCCAATTATGACCCTGGCAAGGAACTAACTGAGACGCACAACAGCAGTTTTCAGTTTGGTTCATATTGGAACACAGCTGTGAAAACCGATATAAAATTTTAAACCAGAGTTTTGGTTTTTAGTTTTTTATCCGAGTCTTGAACCAAACTTCTTGACCTTCACACAGCCATGAAGAAAATAAGAGGGTAGATTTTTCATTCAGACTAAAGGAATGAAAACCTCAAGGGCTCACTACACTTTTTCTTGTCTGCTTTAATTTCTCTTTATGAGCTGAGTTGCTCTTTTATTCCCAGTATTGCACCAAGGGTACCAGCTGATGATGACACAGTTTCATTGCTCCACACTCCCAGTGAGAAGCGATGACATCCCCCAAAAACAGCCAGAGGAAGTTTTTTCAACCTCATTTGTGAAAAGAGAAATCACCACCCCAAAATCCTGGGCAGGAGTCATCCCAGGATGCTGCATCCCCAGAGTTACAGGCTGTTGTCCAGCACAGCCCTTCTTTTCCAGAGGAAATAACTGTTCACCTCTCTAAGCTAATAATCACCTCACCATTTTAATTCCCCAGCTCTTGGCTTGCGCTTATGATTTCAAGCTTTGCATTCAGTAAGACCCTAAAGAAAGCTCAAGAAATGAGCTCCTCAATTGTCACTTCCCTTGGTGGGCTCTTCCAGAACAGGCTCTGCCCACGCTGACCTTTGGCAAACCTCCAGGGAAGGCATTTTGACACCCTTTCCAGCAATCCTGTGAGCTCCACGTAAGAATAATTGAGATGTTTTATTTCCCCTCAAATATAGAGTGAGGTGTTTTCTGGGAGCTTTTTTAAAAATAGCTGTGGTGGGCATAGAATCATGGAATCGTTAAGATTGTAAAAGACCGCTAAAATCATCAAGTCTAAATGTACACGAAGAAAGCCTACAAGGAAGATGGAGACGGACTTTTTATGAGAGCATGTAGTGACAGGACAAGGGGGAACGGCTTCAAACTGAAAGAGAGCAGGTTTAGATGAGATATTAGGAAGAAACTCTTGCCTGTGAGGGTGATGAGGCCCTGGCACCCAGGGGTGGGGCTGCCCCAGGATCCCTGGAAGTTTCCAAGGCCAGGTTGGTGCCACTTCCAGGGATGGCGACTCCACTGCTTCCCTGGGTACCCTGTGCCAATGCTTGACAACTCTTCCCATGGACAACTTGTTCCTAATATTCAACCTAAACCTCCTCTGGCACAACCTAAGGCCATTTCCTCTGGTCCTGCCTCTTGTCACTTGGGAGAAGAGATTTTGTTGCTCCCCTTTGGGATCCCAGGACTGGAGCTAAACACTGCAGGATATCTGCACCCACCTTGCAGGGCGAATGAGCCATTCCTCCAAAGCTTCAACCCCGCATGTGTTAAGGCATTGATCCGAGTTAACAATAATCTTTATTTATGTCCTTGATAAATCAGAAGCTCCTCAGGCCCAAGTCTCCCGGCAGGACCCCTCCGGAGCCGGGTCTCCCTGCACAGCCTCTTTGTCACAGCCCCTTCCCCCTGCACACACTCAACTTCCCCAAGTTCCTAATGTGTTTCTTGGCAAGCCGCAATTTTTCTCCGGGATTATAAATTTCCGCGGTTGCCCTGATCCGGCAGCTGCCGGGCTGCCAGCGTGCCGCGATTGCTCCCCGGTGACACGAGCAGATCGATTTCTCGCCTCGCAGCGCGCGGACGGATTAACACAGTGATAAATGGCCGGGGATTGATTTGCACTTAATTGACAATTTGGTGAACCTGCTCTAAAACCCCGAGGTTTGGCCCCGGGTAATGGAGCGGGATCGATCCGTGAGGGGAGCGCGGCGCGGGCCGATAGGGGGCGCCAGAGGCTGCGGGACGGTTGGCGGGAAGCCCTGAGGGAAGGGGGGGGGGGCGGCGCCTTCCCGCCCCTCGCTGTTCCCGCCTCTGGAGTCACTGTCCCTGAAATGTTTAAAAAAAATATGGATATGGCACCTGGGGACACGAGATAGTGGTGATCGTGGTGGTGATGCTGGGGTGATCGTAGTCACGGAATGGTTTGGGTTGGAAGGACCTTAAAGCTCATCCAGTTCCATCCTGTGCCATTGGAATGGACACCTTCAAACCTGGCCTTGGACACTTCCAGGGATGGGCCAGGCACAAATTCTCTGGGAAATCTGTGCCAGGGCCTCACCACCCTCACAGAGAATTTTTTCTTCCTGATACCCACTCTAAGCCTAGTCTCAGTTTGAAGCCATTCCCCCTTGCCCCATCACTCCAGACAAAAATAAAATAATCTCTCTCCATTTTTCTTGTAGGCTCCTTTCACGTACTGGAAAGTCACAATTAGCTCAGTCCAAGCCTTCTCTTCTCCAGGCTGAACAACCCCAATTCTCTCAGTCTTCCCTTACCCAGCTGCTCTGGGAGTGGTTCCAAACTCATTACCTCTGGCTTTACCTGTGGCATTATGTTTATCTTTAATGTAACATAAACTCCCCCCAGGATCAGTCACCTGTGACTACAGGGCTTTATGGACAAAGCAGGAATGGGATTGCTGGCAGGAGTGAAAGTAAAAGCCGGGGAGGAAGTTAATTAACAAAAACTGTAACCTTCATTTGCCTTTTCTGTCGTCTTTTGTTCTTTTCTTCTGTTGTGCCAAATCCCACAGCTTTTACCCAACAGCCCCACAACACAGTCTGCATTATATGATAAAAGCTCGGTGCAATTTACGACAGTGGAGCAACATTATCCTCCAGTATTTATCTATAATTTATCACAAAGAACTTTAGAGTTGACAAGAGAAGCACTACGGATCCAACCTGTTGAACAGCTCGATTCAGCCCCACCTTGTGTTCTGAAGGGCTGTGTCCCCACAGCGAGCACAACCCAGGCAGACCCTGAAGATGTCTGAATTGGAAGTTTTTCCAATAGCTTTTAAATCCCAACTAAGCTGAGCTTCAGTTCCAGCAATAGCATCCACAACCACCTCTGGATTTCAGTCTCTAGGTTACGATTGCTACGTCTGGTAAAATGAATTGCAAACAAAGCTAAATCCTTTATAGTGAAGAATTACTTTGGGTTTTACACCTTCTCTTCCTGCTCACCCCTGTGCCTTTTCCCGGGAAATTGGCACAAACTAATAATGAGTTCCAGTTTCTGAAACAAACGCAGGATTCCAGAGAGGATGAGTCAAGAGTTTGACAGAGCAGAGCAAATCCTGCATTCCCACAGCCACATGTGCACACACGTGGAACCCCTCTCCCTGGAACTGCAGAGCTCCTCCGAGGAATGGAAGCTCTGAAAGCAATCACACAAACTGCAGCACACACTGATGGGCTCTGACACTGCAAGGCAGCCCTTCCTTGAGGGCAATCAGAGTTTTTCCCGACTCCAGGACTTGTCTCCATCTCTGCTTCAAGCAAGGATGATCCGTACTACCCAAAAAACCCAGCCCACCTTGCCTACAAGGCAGCCTTCTAGACTATTTTGTTACACTGGTTACATAATGGAAAGGAGATAGAGAAGAAAATTAATCATATGGGATAAAGAAAAGATCTTTTTAATGTCACCTGTAGCTCTGTGGCATCTTTGTACTGATTACAGCAAAGGGAAAATAGATTAGAAGCCAAGTCAGACTGCACCGTCAATATGTTTCATTGGAAATGAAAAGGCAGGTTTACTAGTTAATTAAGAACCATATCAAAAGGCAGCTAAAATTACATGGAAAGAAAAACTTGAAATTTCTCTGGCCCCAGAATGACCTCCACTGCTGGCTGCAGCTCCCTTTGTATTCAGTTTAGCCAAACCTCTGTGTATTCCTTGCTTGGAGAATCAGGCACATGGCTGAGAGTGCCAGGAAGCAAAATAACGGTGGTCGGCATAATAAATGAATGCAGAGTTATAACTCCTAGCATGGAGAGAGTTTAAATAATTGTACATTCAATGATTTTATCTCCTTGTGCAAGAATCAGGAGGTAAAATAAAACCTGATACCGCTAGAATGAAATAGCATCTTCTGACAATTCCAGCGTGGTAAAAGCTGGTGAGTGCTGAGCATTCGTGTTTTAATTATTGGACACACATAAATCATTTATTACACATTGATTTGTTTTTTAAGAATGTTTTGGTTGTGTGAAAATAGCTGGTAATTAACTTGTGATTAGATAGATTTACCCCCTTAGCAAAGCAGGGGGAACATCTGAAGGCTTGTGTTTATCAACCATTTCACTTTTAATTCTAAAAACAAGCCCAAAGCTCTTATGTTCTTGCTGAAGACATGGAAATACTCATGTGGAAAGTCATTAAAACTTGTCAGAATTCTCCCTGTCTGGAAGAACCAAAAGTAAAGATTTCAGATTCGTAAGAATTTGGATTGTGCCTGTGATTTTTATTCTGTTCCTAAGCTGTATCCAGAGGAACAGTTAATTGGAAACTAGGAGTTCATTAGTTGTTCAGAAAAGCAATATTGGTAGAAATGGCTGAATCCTGGACACAGCAGAAGCTGTTGGTTTGACAGTTTTGCAAAATATGCCACAGCACCAAATCCAAATTCTCCAGCGATCCTGAGCCCAGCAGCTGCTGATCCCCAATATTGCTGTGGAAAATGCAATTTATCACCTGTGTGAATTCAGCAAGAAAAAAGACACAGCGAAATGTCAACAGTGTTTTTATTCATCTGAAAATGGAATGTTTTGTCCATTAGATGGCTGCTAGTGGTACCAGTTTTAGCTACAGTTTGCCCTGCAGTAAAGTTCTCTCTTCTCTTAGAGAGTATTTGGTTGTTCTGGATGGGAATATCTGGGGAAAATCTGACATCAGTGCCTTTCGTGAGTTCACTTTCTGAAGCTGGAGGTGTGAGGTGGCAGCCTTTAAATTTCTGCATCCTGGAAGAATTATTATTTCTACTTTTGTAACAATTTTCAGCCAAAGATTTCAAATCCCCTACTAGCCACAGATGGATTAAACTTCCACCTGGCAGGTACAGAAATGTTATTATCCATTGTTTTAAGAAGGGGAGGTCTTTGAGGAAACAGAATCCACGTTTTCCAGCTCCCTATCTTCTGCTTTATTCCAAGATCATCCTTCTGGGAGCAGGTTCAAAATGAAGCATTTCGGGTAAAATCCCAGGTTCGCTGAGGACAAGGGCCAGACTTCTACTGGCTTGTCTTGGTCAGGGTTTCACCTATAGACTTGAAAACTTGTCAGCTGAGAAGTTGTTTTATTTACTGCACTTTTAGAGTGAAACTTTTAATAAAGAGACTTTCCTCTAAAAACAAGCAGGGAGGAACGGAAATGAGCAACTTTGTAATCCACCAAGTCAAAGCAGCAAATGAATCTGGCTGGCTTGAGTTTCTCATTCGGATGCTATTCAATGCCACTGTTATTTCTGAGCACGACGGTGCAGCCAAGTCTGGAAATGGAGGGATTTGGAAAACAACAGGAAGAAATTCCATATCCCCTACCTGTCCTGTGAAATGTTACAGGAGACCCATGAATAATTATTACAGGGCTGTGCTCATGGCAATCCGGGTCTGCACCAGGGGACAGAGGGTTAAGCCCAAGTTATTTTGAAAAATAGATTTCACTTTATTTTCCTGTTTCCTACTTTGCAGACTTACATTCTGAGGCTTTACTACTTAATCCCTGCTGTAGTAATAAAAATTTTTAATCCTGTGTTTAAAATATGAGATTTACTTGTCAAAATCTGGATATACAGCAGGAATTATAATCGCTGTTCAGCAAAAGCAATTCCCCTCAAGTTCAGGCTGGTGTTTGGGCCAGTCTGTCAGGTGCTTTGTGTCAGCACTGGAGGAACGTGCAGACTGCAGAGGTCACAGCAGCTTTCCCTGTGTGCCGGGGACACAAGTTCACATGCATTTCATAGGTACCAGCTCAGATTTCCCATTTTTCTCTGGTTTTGTGTTTTAATCCCCCTATTCTTGCTGGGGTGTTAATAGCAAGTTTTGCTCCCTCACCCAACACCTGCCAGGCAATTACTACCTGGCATTTAATGGGTAAAGCATTCATCCAGCACAGAAATGGAGAGCAGGTTTGTCACAGACAACATCTCACAACCACAGCTGGGCACTGCTCAGCTTTGCACAGAGTTGAGTCAGGGAATTTTTGGCACTGATGGCACCAGGAAAGCCGTGGAAACCTCAGCAGGGATCATTCCCCTGCACTGAGCACCCTGAGCAGGCCCAGGATGCCCAGAGCAGCCAGGCACTGCCCCAAAGGGTCAAGGCTAAACTTCTCCTGCATTAAAGTTTAGATGCTGATAAGGAGCAGATGTGGGGTCTAACAGAGATTAACATCCAATTGCCAGCGCTGCCTCTCTGGAGAGGGAATTCCAGGCTGACCTCGCCACTTCATTATTAAACTTGAAATATGTTCCTCTCTGGAACAAAATTTATTTTCCTCACCCAATATTTATTCAGAGCAGATTTGGAACATGCCACACCTACCCATCTTGTGTTACAATAATATGACAGAAAATATTAAACTCCTTATGTTTTAGTGTGGTAAAATTAATGCCAATATCCCTGAGCTGTTTCCTGGATTCTTAAACAGCTCTAAGACCTCACACAGGTATACAGATATTGGAATAATTCTGTTTCCAACAAAGGCATCTCCAGGAAAAAGGTGAAGTGCCAATTTATCAATGGTTATTCTGGATTTTCTTATGTTTGATTGGTTTTGAGACAATAAGCTGGGAATGCTGTGTTTATCCCAGTGCCACCTTTCCTAGTGTTAATCTTCTCCCAGCTGGGAAAAAATAGCAGTTACTCCTTGAATTATTTTTTTCCCTTTAAAAACAAAACCTTCCACTTCCGTAATTGCACTATTCCCTTTGCATTTTTGCAGCTCATCTCCCTTCATTAATTAAAAAATTTGGGAAGGAACATATAATGAGCCAACTTGTGACAGGGAAGGGTCATCACTCTGGGGTGTTGCCAGAGTACCTGGTTATTTCAGCATTGCTTTGAGATTGTTTCTAACCAACAGCCCTTTGTCTTGTTCAATGGCAAGAATGCTTTCCCTCCCTGGCTAAAAGAAGGTTTAAATCTCAATGAGGAAAAGAAAACCTAGGAATAGTGATTATTTTTTCTTAATGGAAAATTTTAACTATCAACTAAATCATCCTTCATGCTAGACATGACAGACTTAAGCACTTTGAAATGATTGATTTTTAAATGATATTATGATTTCGTGGTTGAAGCAGTAATACTCTTTGCTTCTCCAGACCCTGTGTATCATCCTGTCCCTTACCCAGCAGAGACACCATTAAGTAGCAATTTGGGACATTTATTACTAGAGATGGAGATAAAATTACATTATTTTAGTTGTATAATGCCCACGTGTCTCTGCCATACCAGGTCACGTGCACTACCCAGGGCTGGCTTTACCCAGGACATGGTGCTGCCCTGCTTTTTTCTGTTTTCCTGAGAACTGCTCCAGTGTCCTCTTTCTGACCAGGAAACGAGGACACAGCTGCTGGATGGGCCACCCAAATCCCACCTGCAGCCAGCCCTGGCTTTCACCCTGTTGCTTAAATCACTGCTTCACTCAGGAAAATAAGGTCCAAGGAACACACCAAAAGCCTTTAAAATACAGTCAGCTCTCAGCCAAATATCATCTCACTTGGTTATCCTGACTTGAAAACCTGTGCTGCAGAATCAGTGCTGGGTTCCAGCTCCAGTAGCCGGATAAAACAAAGATATTCTCTCTGCCTCATTGGACCCAGCACAGACTCCCTTCCCGGCACATCTTTGTCCAAACACTGTGACCTAAACTGCAACAAATGGAGCCAACCTTTCCATCAAGAAAGCCTTAATTTATTGTGAGCAAAGAACAACAAATCACAGCCCCTCAGATTTATGGCCCCCAGGATCTGAATTGACCATACAGCACAGCAGCCTTTCCAGCACTCTAGTCATTTCTTTAATAAAGTTGAAAATATCAAATCTGCATGCATGCAGAGCCACCCCATCTGAATTTTATGTAAAGTGCACAATAAGTTTATGGATGGTAGTAACGTATTACTCCTTGTAATTTCATTATGTAAAAAGACACACTTTGGATCTCTTAGGCCCCTATTTCAACATTTATGAATTAAATAACAGAATGTATGCAAGACTGGAATTGGAGAACAACATTTTCCAACAGGCCGAATTGATGGGGAAGGGTTCTCAGTGTTTTATGAGGCTGTAACAAACTCTTTGCTGCCTAATTAGAGAGAATCTGGCAGAGAATGAGGGGAAAAAAAAAACAAACAAAGGAAAGCAGAAATCTGTCAAGATGGGGAGAAAGCAAAACTTAATGCGAATTTAGGATCTTGGAACAAATCCACCCTGAACTGCAGATAGTTCTAGGGTCAGACCTGGGTGCAAACTTCAAGACTTGTGTCTGTCTGCAGGGGAGCTGGGAACCCCTGTGGGTCAATCCAGAAGCCCTAATGGTTACTCCAGCAGCTGTGTGGATAAGCCTTTATCTTGTCAAACTATAAAAATGTGTTCATACCCTGGGTCTGTTCCTCCCCTCCACCGAGATCTTGTGTTTAATTTCATTAGAAGTTCAATAGTTTGCTCACAGTGGCTGTACAACCAAGGAAGGAAAAGCCTCGAGTAGATTCTGGGTTTATGATGGTATGCGTGGGACATCTCATGCCCTGAGTTAAGTAAACTCTAACCTGTTCGGGCAATACCTTTTGGTCCATAGAAATGCCATTATTTAGACTATCACAATCAATAAATTGGATTTTGCTTTTGCAAGTGAAAGGACTGTTATTTTTCATACAGTTTGTCAATAGGCTCCAGCTTAGGAGATATATGAAAGATATTCTACACAGGCCAGAGAGTTATGAGCTCTCAGGCAGATGAATTATTTAAGTTCTTTTCACTTCTATAAAAAAATAAATACAGAGATGGCCAAAACAGATGCCATAAATTGTGGGTTTGATGTAGGATTTCCATCTTTCCTTGTCTGTTCTAAAAAGCCTGGGTTCTTTGTGCTGAAAATCCTTTCACCATTTGCATCCACGCAGTGAAAGACATTATTATACACTGAAATAGCGTCCTGTGAACTGGACTTACAGGTGAAGACTTACTGCACTTACAGCTGTTGGGTCACCTGGGGAACTGAAGCAGCCAAGGACATTTCATTCCCTCCTGCTTGCTCTCTCCCAGCTCCCATCCCCAGGAAAAGGCAAGAGGGCACGGTACCTTCCATTTTTTCTGACATCCCTTTGATTCCTGCCTTTCTGCCAGTCTGGCAATTACCTGCCCCCATGAGCTACTGTAAAGAAATCTCAAAGGAAACCGTAATTCATTGCAAAAACCCCCAAATTATTTGAGAGTGCAACAAACCCTGTGTGATTTGGACAGAGAGCTCCTACGTTCCCATGGTTTGAAACCTGTCTTCCAACCTGCCCCTTCTCTTTGCCCCCAGTAACTCTCCAGCCCTCACACCCCCATTCAGCAGAATTTCTGCCCTGCTGTTCCACTCTGACACAATCCATTATTTAATCCTAATGTGCTCCATACACCTCATCAGCATGTTCACTACATATATTTTCACTTACAAGTGTGCTCTCAAGAGCCAGGACAGAGAACGGGGCCTCTTTGCTGCCAGATGCTGCAGGGATGTTTAGGCAGAAGGGGAATTCTTACATCCAATCTCATGTATTAGGATATTGGTTCCTTTTCCCCGCCAGCACATGCTTGGAGCACTCTAAGCCAGCCAGCACTGCCCTTGCTGTTTCCTTACCCAATCCACTCTAGTTAAATACCTTTTTCATAAGGAGTTTTAAATTATAAGTCTAAATGAGGCCAATAAATTACACTTCATAAAATCCTGTGCACATCATTTCCTCACAGAAAAGGCTCCAAAGAAATATCTTCCATGCCACCACCTATGTTCCCATCCCTTTGCAATATAACATTTATTCTAATATTAAAATGGCAGCTGCTCTATAAATTGTGAATCATTAGCACTCTTCATTGATTTTTCCCTTGCAGCCTGCAACCCTGGGCAGCGACTGCGTGTGAATATCAGTCTATTGGATTGAGATTCATATCCTATTTGAGGGTCAAAGACCGAGACCTCGTGAGCTTGAACTTCTATCAGCCTAAAGCTGATCAATACCTGGAGATGTATTTGATCCTGGCTGCTAGCACAGATTAAGTGGCCATAAATACAATCAAAAACGTGAGGCTGCTGGGGGAGTGGGAGCCCAGCCACAGAGATGCCAGCTCCAGGGGGATTTCTGGGAGCAGGGACAAGCCTGCAGGGCTGGGTCCTGTAATTCTGGGGACGGGGCTGAAGGCTCAGCCCAGAATGCAGCTGGTGGAAGAAGAAAGGAGGATTTGCAGCAGAGACAGGATGTAGCATTGTTTTCCATGATGCTCCTGTTGGACATGGGATCACTTCAAGTTCCCACACCCCAGGTATCCCAGAAGGTGAGGGGACTGCTCCTGGCACAGATCAAAACCAGCTGCACAACCACTGCTTGGCTTGGCACAGACACCACGGGTGGAAACACCGAGAGGATTAATCGAAAAACATCAAACAGATCAAATAAATTCCTTTTCTTCCTGTGTCCCCTCTCCCCCTCTATCTCCAAGTGAAACTTTAAATATATGATTAAAATGACCTATTAAAGAGAAGAGACTCATTCCATTTGAGTATATTAATGGTGATTCTCTGCTGGCTGAGGAAGAAAAAAATCCATAATCATAAGCCTTATTAAAGAACAATATCCTTCGAGGGCTTATTGTTTTCCCCTTTAGAGAGTGCGAAGCCTTGAAAAATAGACATAGAAACAGAGAGAAATAGAGACACTGTGTTGCACTGCTCCAGACACCATGGCACTCAGGGAAATTACCTCCCTATTTTTAGGCATGTTTACAACAGGCCTATTTGCAGTATTACCTTTGATCCTAAACTCTAATTTAAATTATTCTTTTAAACGCTTGTGAGATCCAGAGGGGAAATAATTAGAAATGGCAGGAAGTCTGAAAAAGCAAGACGCTCTTCTCTGCAGAAAGTGGCTGTGAGATGGGGTGGAGGATGTAACTCTGGACAAGCAGCAAAGGGCACAAACCATCCCTTGCCATGCGTGGAGGGACCAGTGGCACCATGGGGGCACCTGCAGGATGCAGCTCCCTCCAGCAGCAGCCCTGGTGCTGATTTTAGGAGAGAAGCCACTGTCTGGCTACAACCAAATATAAGCTGGTGTTCATATTTACATGGTTTCATGTCCTTGCAGTGTCCTTGGGGGAAGAGACTTCATTATCATAAAGAATATGTTTTTATTCCGCTACATAAGTACTACTTATTATAGTCTCATATATTTTCTGACACTACCAAGGGGTCTTTATTGTTGTACATCAAGGTCACTGACAAGTAATATATTCAATCTATTAAGTTATTAGGGAGATAAATAATTTGGATGCAAGCTGAACTCTGAACTTTTACCTTTTCCCCTGACAGCCGGGTAGTTTCTTGGCGTTCATACTAATCTCAGCTCTGCTTGAATAGTAATTCCATTAGGGTTATGGCTGCAGCTATACATATGCAATGACCTCAAACACAATTTCTTTATGGACATGGGCAATAGGAATATTAAAATTTTAAGCCAAAGAGGATGTAATGTAACTTTACATTATTTATTGTAGACACAAATCCTTTATAATATTAAGGGATAAAGAATTAATAAAAGAAAGATCCCATAAACAATCCATAAAGTCAAACGGTAGTTCTTGATTTAATGCAATTGCTTTTTAGTGTCTTCTGGTTACAGACTTACACTTCATTAAAAAAAATCTAGTCAAGAATCAGGAGCGTCCTGGTAACTCAGTGGTCCCTGGGTGGTTTGGAAAGCAGCTTTAACCCTCTGGTTCTGCTTGTGACAATCTATCCGGGGATGGTGACAAGCCAAGGGGTGGGTAAGCTTAATCCAGAGTTATTACAGTTATTTTAGTCCCTGAAACCAGGACTAACTGGTTATTTCAGTCCCTGAAACCGGGACCTCTGCACCTGCTAACCAAAGTATCGCTCTCTGTGAGACCACACAAGCCAGGTCTTCCTGCTGTCAGGATACCTTGGGATTGGCTTTAACCTGGCAGTGCCCCAGGGAGAGTCTCTAGGATTTGGGGGCTGCTGTTTCTCCCCACTTAAATATTCTACCAAATATTTTCACTCCTGATAAACCCAGTACAGACACTGTGTGCCTCTGAAATTGCAATGTGGAAATGACAGGTACCAGGTTCTGGGAAAGGAAGTGTTTGGGAGCATCATCCCTGAACACTGGAGCAAGGATGCTGCTTCCTCCAGGCTGATGTTGTGTGGTCCTGGTATCCAGAATTTCTACTATGCCAAAATCACGTCATATTTAATAGGTGTTGACAACCAATGTGTTAAAGCTGCTTTCATGTCAGTTCTTTCTAATTTAGACTTCCGATGTCAAGAGAATGTAAACCTTGCTGAAAACACCAGTAATCTAAATAATTAGCTAAACTTCGGAGGGAGCTTTTCTCTGATGAGAACAGAATGAAAATGGAGCAAATAAACCAATGAGGCTTTCCTATTAAATTTTATATTGCAAATACCTGCTGCTGTAACTTGTGGCAAGAGAACAGCTATGATTATTACTTTTTTTCTGTGTTGATTTGGGACTGGAGCTTAGTTTACATATGAGAGAGTGTTCTAATTACCTCCCAGCATTCTAGAACTACCACTGTTAACTAACCTGGATTATTTGTCCAGAGAGAGGAATAGCTGTGTGATCCTGCCTCTAATGTCCAGGGAGATGTTTTATTCCTGCTGCTGAAGACAGAAGTCAAACCCATCTGGGGTGCAACACTGCCACAGTCAGAGTTCAAGCATTTCTTTTCACATTCTCCATTCTCGCTTCTTTTTTTTCCTCCTCCCTCATTCATCATCCCCTGCCCACACCCTTTCACCACTCCTCAGTGTCTTCTTCCGACTGGGAAATCTCTCAGGGGCTCAGAGCAAGTTGCTCCCCAGACACCTGCAGCCCCCACCCTGCTGTTCCCTGGGATCTGGGCACAAAACAGTCCCCAGCCCAAACAGAGCTGCCCAAATCCCGCCCCCCAGCCCCACAGCAGCAGGAGCTTTGCCCACAGGTGATGTTTGTGTATGATGTTTTCACACTGCTACGTGCCAATAAATTAGCTTGATCCAAATTTGAGGTTTTTCTCAGTTTTTCCTTTTGTTTTTTGGCTGTACTTGTTGGACATTTGTCCTGGTCCAGCTCTGCCCCAAGCTTTCATATTGTAATAAGCAAAATTCACTTTACATCATCACTTTTAAACTAAATCTCTCACATGCGCTATTTATTTGGATATAATAGAACAACTGCTGATTAAATAATTATCCATTGATTGTAGTAGTGAATTGGGAGTTATTGAACGTGAGAGAAGAGCCTTTAAGCAGTTAGATTGCAATAGTGAAGCTGTTCTGCCTGGAAGGGCTGGTGACCTGTTCTTGAGTGGGCACAAAGCCAAGCAGAGTGAGAAGCTTTGGGACTCCCCCCCAGCAGCTGGTCCCTTCCCCAAGTTCAATAAATCAGTGATGGATGGGTCTGTCAGGTGGGCACAGCCCTAAAGGACACCCCTGAATTCTGTGGAACGGCTCTCTGGGTGCTCCCAGGAATAGATGCCCTTCCAAATGAGCATTCCAGCCTGAGGAGGGGTCCCTGCAGCCAGGGTGGGCTGGGATATTCCTGCAGAGTGCTGGGGAGCACAACCCCCCTCTGTTCAAGGAGGGACACATGAGGGTTTAGCTCTGCTGTTGCAAATCAAACGAATGACATGGATTTGTGGCCTATCATCTTGACAGCCTCCTTTAAACTGCTTATTTTAAAACAGGATAAACAGAGGATTAATAACCTTGCAGAACACAGGGAGCCTGGTTCCTCCCAGGGAAGCCTCTGTAACATCCCTCCCTGGCAGCTGGGTGAGGATCTCACCCCCCTCCTGCCTTGCACCCTGGAAATTGTGTCCCCAAGAGTGAGCTGTGTCCCACTCAGCCTGCAAAAATAATTCAGGATATGACCCTGATTCAGTTACAGGAATAAGGTGATACTGAAAGATAATTTTCCTCTGCACTGCTTGATTTAGGGAGGAAGAGGTCTGTGTGGTAAATCTAAATATTTTTTTAATCATCAAAATGAGATCATTTCAAGGCCAACCCATGTTCCAACACTGAGGAACAGTCTGCTCCCCTCACCCCTCATTCAAATGCTCTTTCAAAACATACTTGCAAGTTAAATTCTGAAAAATTCACAGATTCCTTCCAATAAACGCAAACTCACTTGTATTTACAAGTGAGTAGCTACACCGAGCAGCACAGGGGGGATTTTATCCAAGTTCTCTTGTCACTCAATCATTTCAGGGCAGATTTTCCATGCCGTGCTGCTGGACAGCCCCACAGAGCCCACGGGTGGAAGGGTGAGCGGAGAACACCAGGATGGTCCCTTTCACACTTCTTCTACCAGACCTTGCTGACTTAAAAATGCCACATTTGCAGCAAAGCAGCAGCACATCTAATAAATCACATCTGTACACTGCTTTATTCACAGGCACTGACAGTTTAGGATTGACGACACCCAGGGCAACCTAATGTCAAGCACTCCTAATGAAAACTATCCCATTTTGCTCCAGTAGCAGCAGCTGCCAACAGACATAATCTACTGGCATATGGAGAAGGCCATGCTAATCCCCGCAAGGTCATTAACAAGAGGGTGAAAATTACATGCAAAGCACCAGCTGTGGCATCCTCACTGCCTCACACTTGCTGTAGCAGGGGCAACAGAGGTGAAAAATGCGGCTACGTCTCAGCAGGCCAAGAGTTCTGCCAGAGCAGAGCTATTTCCCCCCTTTCCTTCCCCAAAGCAGGGGTCAGTGCTGCTGAAATTCTTCCTGTGCAGAGGAACTTGGGGCCTTTCCAGTGTCACCTGTTTTCACAGTCTGCAGTGACTCGAGGAGAGATGAATTCCAGGATGGCTGGAGCACACAGGAGAACAAGGGGGTCTTGGCTCAGCTTGTCACATGGGCAGGAGCCTTGTCCCTGCTTCCCGACAGCCTGGCACTGTTGCCTTCAGTGGAACAGATGCAAAAAGTATCTTTACACCCATCTTTCCAAGCAAAACCATGGAGATGTGGTGCTTGGGGACATGGCTTAGTGGTGGACCTGACACTGCTGGGTTAATGGCTGGGCTTGATGGTCTTAAAGAGCTTTTTTTTTTTCCCCACAGAGTTCCAAGCATCCTCCCAGCAGTGAGGAGCAGCATTCCACAGGGACAAGGGGAAGCAAAGTCTCCAACCTGTCTTTCCTCCAACCCCTAATTCACAAATAAGGCTCCCATCACTCCAGGCTCACCTCAGGTTTGTACATTTTAACGTTTACACACACATGGGCTCTGCTTCCGTAATCCCAAACTCACTCCCAAAGAACATCCTACCCCCATATTTACATGGGAATTCAGGATCCCAGTTTGTCTTTCCATTAAACCATGCAAACATTTTTATAAGCCATAAATCAAAAAGTCTGTTAAAATCCCTCAGCAATGACTACCTAAAACAAATCTTTTCCAATTTAAATCCCAGCCTGCATAACGATCAATCCCATAAACCCCATAATTGTTAACATTACTTTGGGTAATGTTTAAAAGCATTAATTTCAAAAAATGTAATAGGAAAAAAGCTCTTTAAATCGGCAAAAAGATAAATGGTCTGCAGCAGCATGACCTTTCCCCATACCACAGTGACATTGAATCATTTTAAAGTTATTTACATTTTCATTCTTCCCCGGAAAAATGTTGACAAGGCTTTCACCGACCATAATGGATACACAGTAACATCTGTGGGAAGTGTAACTGCATCAAGAGCCCTTCCTTGATTCCTCTTCACACCAACCAGCTTTAATTAACAGAGGAGAGGTGACTTCAGAGCGAGATGGCTCATTAGTGGGGCTGGCTGAGCTGTGGGAGGTGCCACAGCTCCCCAAAACCCAAGAAGGGTTTAACCACCAGCATCTCCCTGCCTCGAGCACAGGTGCCTTCAACTCTGCTTTTCTGAGATGAATTTGGCTCATCATCACCCTCAGGCTGCAGGTTGGGCTGTGACAGCACAAAAATACCTGAGATAAGTCTCGGCTTTATTGTCCAGTCTGTAATGGAGCATCCCCCCAGCAGCTCCTTGGGCAGAGGCTGTGTCGTGGTGTCCCCAGCATACAAAACACACCAAAAAGTGCTGCTGCAGAGACCTGTTACCTTACCAAGCCATTCCCTGAGGTAGGCTAAATGTTGGCAGCATCCCCGCAATAATCCCCAGCAGGAGCAGGGATAGGCTTAAGAAAAATGGAGACAACTCTGGTTTTCCCTCCCTCCATCCTCTGCTGAGCTTTTGGGTTTTTAGAAAGCAAAGCATCTGCCCTGGTGGAAGCAGGAGGTGACTCCCAAGTGAGTTCTGTCCCCACAGACACAGCAAGCCAGGGGTGGTGGGGCCAGACTCAGCCCTGACTCACGAGCCTTCAGCAGCCTTCCTTGATATTCCTGCTGCCCATTCCAGCCCAGGCATCCCAGCCCTGTCCCTGCAGCCCACTGGGCACAGCTGTACCAAGGCTCCCCACACTGCAACTCGAGCCCAGCTTGGCCTGATCTAAAATTAATGACAAGTAATGTGTCAACCCCCAGAGCCACCAAGTGATCATATTCCAGCAGCACTGTGCCTGAAGAGGTGACACAGGCTCACCTGAGCTCCAGGGTCATGCAAGGGACCAGGACAGGCACCAGGGTGTAGGGACACATCCTGTGGCTGCACATCATGGACAGACTGCAAACATCTGAGCTGCTGCTTCAGTGTTATTTTGGTGACAACTCCTGTGAACACTGAGGGGTGGCTCAGGACTCGCTGCATCCCTGTGCTTGGTCCAAACACTTCAACTCACACACAGGACACGACCCTCGTACTGAAGTGGGACAGAAATATCCCATCTGATCAAAGCATGTCAATTAGTGTTCATCTAAGTTAATGAGATGCTTCAACCAGCACAAGGGAATTTATTTCGGAACATAATGATTTTTCTGTTGGCAAATGTAGTGATAAAAACCTGCACAAATCTGTACTTCAATGGAGCCAGGCTGCAGCCTGGCTCCAGCCTGGCTCGGGGTGGTTGTGCTGCCCTGGTGCTGCGGTGTGGCAAATATCAGCATCCCACAATTAGCACGCAGCTTATTAATCCCTGCAAATAAATGAGCCTGGTCCTCCAGTCCAGAAAAACACTTGAGGGACCAATTCTTTATTTCTGAGTGTATGATTAGTACAAATTAAAACCAGAATAAGTTTTAATTTTGCCACATCAAGCAGGTTCATCAAAACACCCTTAACCCCCAGAGCCAAATCCCAATAAAGGCATAACAAGGGAATGTTTCAACTAGAATGATTAGGATAGTCCAGGAAAATTAATTTTGAAGTTCATGGCAGCCTCCTGTCAGGAAGAGGCCACAGTGAGGAGGGAATGTTCAGGAGATGAAAATGAAAAGGCTGTGCTAAGTACTGCTGGTGGCAAGGAACACGCAGGACCTGGCTCTGCTCCTTCTCAAACACTCTCATGAAAGAACCACATCCTATGAAGCCAATTCAATGTGATACACTCAACAACTGGAGCCCAATTCCCAAATACAGAGCTCTGCTGCCCAAATCCTCCCTCATTTACTAAAGGCTCCCCGTGGCTCTGATTTGGGCTGGTCAGAGCCATCGGAGCAGGTGCTGCTGGAGAGGGGCCCGAGGAGCTGTGCATTGACCAACACAAATGGGGCACCGAGGACAACACGGGATGTTCAACTTCACTTTCCAAAAAGCACGGTTCAAACCAATTTCTCTTTAACACTGCTGCCTTCTGCCATCCTGGCTCTGCCCAGCACGCACAGCCCTGCTTTGCTCTGTCAAGACACCACCTGGGCTGTGGGACTTTCATCCCACTGTACCCAGGGATAGTTCTGGTGCAGCAATCCCCAGTGCTCAGCCCTTCCTCAGCCCCACAAAAACACCAGTCCTCCTCTTCTGCACATGCAAACACAGCTTGGCTTGTCCCTTTATGTGTCAGGGCTTTCCTGTCCCCAGAGATGAGGCAGCAGCAGATCCAGAGCAGGGTTCCCTCCAGGAACAGGAAAGCAGGAATTTCAACATGCAGTCTCCAGACAATATTGTAACTCCTTTCAAATTACAATTCACATTTGAGAAAACAAAACGAAGCCAAACAAATCCTAACATAGCCTGCAGCATACAGAGGGAAACACAGCCACAGCTCAGTGTTGTATGGCCTCAGGAAAAAGGAACCAGCAAACAAGTCCAGCCTCCTAAACCTGGCTGTGTTAAAGTAAAGGCTCATTACACAGCAAGCTGAGATCATCTGAGCTTTGGGGGTTTTTAGGGGTTTTTTACATTTGAGAAAAGAATCACATGTAGGGAACCAGCCTCTATCTGCTTCATTTATGGTCCACACAAATGCCAGGACAAATCCTGGGGAAACACCCAGCACCATGTCCTGAGATGAAATCAATCCCACGCCTCATGATTTTGCAGCAAACTCTCCCAAACGCATCCAGCATAACTAACCTTCAATCCAGAGGGAAGTCTCAATCCCAGATGCCACATGGTCAATAGAGAGCGACCCCGTGATGGTTGAAGGAAGTGAGGAATCAGCAAGGACACAGCACTGGGTAAGGGGAGCCAGGAGCCATTAAATAACTCCCCTGTGGCCTTACCTGCAGAGCCAGGTGGGCTTTGATGAGACCAATTCCTCTTTCCAGGCAGATTTGAGAAAATCAGCTGTTTCAAGCAGAAATCAACCTCCCACCCCAAACCCTGCCAGCCCTGTGTGGGTGTCCGTGGGAGGGAGGCCCTGTCCCTGCACTTCCTTTCCCTCCTGTGCTTTGCACTTCTGTTCCCTGCCCTTGATTTACCCCACCAGGGGAGAGGGGAGCCTGGCCTCGCACCCCGTCCCTTCTGCTAACGAGTATTCCAATGGGCTGTTTCCATAGATTGAGAACAACATCCTCCCTCGGCAAAACAGAAGTGATTCCTGAATTAATTTAGATTTCCCGCTGCCTTGTTAGACCAGCTGGATATGGCACGCTTCATCTTCCCTGCAAACAGTGCCGCCGTCCCTGGGGGACACTCAGCACTTTATAAACCTGTCAAGCCCTTAAAGCCGGTGACCGTGAGGCTTCACAACAAAACGTGGGGAGGTTTATGGCCACACACACGCCAGCCAGCCCCAGAGAGGAGCTCCAGCACGGATGGGTTGGGAACTGAGGGGATGTTGTTTTGTGCTGTGCTTTCATTTAAAAGCAAGCAAGCAAAAAAAAAAAAAAGGGGCTGTGTGATTTATTTTAAAGCATCCAAGCTGCTGCAGCCTGCGATGCTTTGAGAGCGTGTGTATATCCATGGGAAATGGGAGATTGTCTCCAAAGTCATTTGCATTCATTCCCCTCGCTCCCTCCTCCGTGCAGGGAGTGTTTTTAAAAGGCCTTATCCTGCAAACGGCTGAATACCTGCAACTTGTGCAGAAATCCGGCTTTGGGGTGCAGAGCACCTGCTTGAGCTGGTTTTTATTTAGAAAACATATTGTTCTGCCAGTTCCCCCCTCCAGTGCTGATTTAGCTCTCTACTCTTCTTAGACAAGCTTGATAAAATATTTTTTAACACAAACAACACTTTCCAGCATCTCTGTGACCTGCTCAGGCTGAGCACTCCCCGGGCAGAGCAGCACGGGCAATGCCCACTGATCCCCCGGGGATGCTCCCCCTGTTCTGAGCTGTGCCCATCCCTGGAGCGTGGGGACACGGGGATTTGGGCTCCAGGTTTGGCTCAGTCCCTGGAGCCGTGCTCAGCTGCCAGACGCTGGCTGTCCCCCAGCTGGAGGGGCTGCCAGCTCCCGGCCACTCCGCTGTCCCTCGCTGTCCCCACCCGGCCGTTTGCTCATCCTGACAAGTCGGCATCTGACGGAGTCGCTGCCGTTTGGGTCCCTCAGGGATTATAAGATGACTGCAGCAGGTCCCAGCTATTCTCTGCAGCCCAGCATGTTGTTGCTTCATTAAACGCCAAATTGTTACATTAATTCTAACTGCCCTGTAGAGATGTAGCTGTCAGGAATGATTTACTCGCCTCCAGCTGACTCAGAGCCTTTTTCCAGGCTCTGTGGAGCTGCTGGAAGAGGCCAGGGCCTGGGTGGCGGTGAGATGCAGAAGTTGTGTCCAGCCAGATACTGCCCTCCCTGGGGAGACAGGGACTCTCTTCAGACCTCAGTGGAAGAAGAGCCAGGGAGCTAAAAAACGTGTGGGGTTTGGTTTTGGCTGAATTGTGGGTGGCTGGTGAGACAAGACTCCTGTTAACAGGCAGCATCTTTGCTGGAATATTTACTGAGACCAAATCTCCGGGATCTCTCCTTCATCCTACCCAGCAGCTCTGCCTGTGCTGCAGGAGGAGGATCCAGAGGTTCTCCTGCCTTGTTCCTGAGGATCGTGATTTGGGCAGGGGGAGGTGAGGGGGGACCTGAGGGCAGTGGGAACACCTTTGCTCAGATGCTCTGATACACCTGGGAGAAGCCACCAGAGGGGACCTGAGGATGACCTGGCCCTGTCCACCTTCCCTGCTCCCTGTGAATGAGGGGTTTCACCTGGCCCACACCCCCAGAGGGACATTGAGGTCCCCAAGCTCTGTGCCCAAGCTCTTGGCCCCCTTTTGTCACCCCCTCCCCTGGATCTGACTGGATGGGAGGGGAGGTGTCTGTCCCCTGGGCACGAGGGATTTGGTTTCATTGGCCTCGCATGGGAAATCTGAATAAGAAAAAAATAAGCTACTTCTACCATTTGACATAAAGTCTAAACATTTCTGTAGGGAACACAAGTTCAGGCACAAAGGTGAATATGCTGTTCGAAAAAAAATTATTAATACAGTAGATTTTCCCCATCGAGAAGACAAAAAATTCCCTGCCTCCCATGTCATGCACTGATGGAAATCAGTGGAGGCTGGAAAGCCACCTGCAAATTGAGCAGTGCAAACCTCCTCTTCCTAATTCTGCCTGGGTTTTACAAGCTGTCAGTCACTTGGACAGTGTTAGTTTTATTTGCCTCTTCCAAATTGGTTTTCTTTTTAACGGGAAGAAAGCATTTATATTAATGGAATCCTTGAGCCTCGGCCCTGAAAGGAGAGGCTGAAATGCAATCCCTGAATTTGAGCTCAGGACACTCGGGGAGCTCTTCTCCCTGTTCAGAGCAGCACAAGCACCACCAACTTCCAGCCCCGTTCTGCCTTTCAGAGCAAAGCACAAAGGCACGGGGGGAGATTTGCATTTCTTCCTTTCTTAAATTCAGCCATCCCCTGGGAATTCCCAGGGGGAGAGGAACAACATTGCCCGTTATTTACTGGGAGGGAAACAAGGAGAAAAATATCTATAAAACACGGGTTTAATTACTACAGGTTTTAGACTGGGCTTATAACAACAGGATTATCCTAAAATCAACTGCATTTCTGTCTTTCTGTTCTTATTTCTTAATTTTTAGGAAATAAGAGTATTTCAAAGTATTTTTTTAGTCTTCTATATGAAAATATTATGAATAGTTGAACAGGTATTTTGGTTTTGATGCAAAACACCTGCCCAGATTTGGTGAGGGCATTTCTAGACACAGAATTCTTGAAATTGCAAACTCTTCTCTTTAGGTGAAGTTCTACAATCTGCTTCTTTTAAGTCCCATAGTTTTCTATTTACTCCATAAATTTCAATAAGGAATGTCCTTGTGATGTAACTCCAGGCTGGCAGCAACAGTTGTCTCTTTATTGCTCACTTCTGGTGAAGGAAGGAGAAGCTGCCGAGCTCAGCTCTGGGCTCAGACTCAGGAGCTCAGAACTGAAAGAGGCAAATTTTTTCTCTGGGGTTTCTCCCATCCCTGCCATGGCTCTTGGAGTGGGGGTTCTGGAGAGAAAGGAGGGAGTTTCTCCTTTGAGCGAGCAATTCCTCCTCAGGTGAGTGAGAACCTCAAAGCTTATGTGTGTTAAAAAGTGTCTGTCCTCAGATCCTCAAAGCAGAGAGCTCAGCACAGCCCTTCAGTGTGACCACGGCCATGTGGATGTGTGTGTTTATCTGGACATGTATTTGTGTGTAAATATATATATATATTTATATTTATATTTATATTTATATTTATATTTATATTTATATATGTATGTATATATATATGCATGCATATGTTTGGTCAAACTGATTCCACTTAGGGATTTTCCATCTTTCTTTCTGATTTCTCTTTGAAATATTTCAATATCTGACTGTGTTTCACGTTCCCAGCTCTCTGCTAGCAGACAGACAACATCAGACTCTATTTCCTGTTGCTTTATCAGCCCACCACCTTTGCCACAAATGCTGAAAAATAACAACAACCCATCAAAAATATGATCAAAGCCAGAGCAATCCTGTTCAGATCTCCTAAGGACTTCCAGCCTTCCACATCCTCATTTTTTTTTGTTTCAAAGCATTTCCACATCAGTGGGTTTGCTCCTCTATGGAAAGGGAATATTTCAACACTTTGTTCAATCGTGGCATCAAATTTTAAGAGCTTTTAGTTTCAGGGTTTTTTATTTACTGGTATTGATGTGAATTTAGCAAAAGACTATTTAAAGTTTAGCTGACAAATTTATTTGTAATCTTGAAGTATTTGATCATCCGAGAGAAAGCGAGAATATAAATAAAAGACACTGGACATCCACATAATCTACAGTTAATTCCATAATTTTTACAGATAACAATATACACATTGTCTTGCCTTTCCTCACAATCAGCTTGCACGATATCCATGGAAATACACAAATGCCTGGAACAGAGACGTGGCCCCAGGAAAGGGGGTGCTCACTCCAGCAGTGCCTGGGGAATGGCTGCTCTTAAACCAGCCCAGCCCCTCGAGAAGGTATTTGGCAACAAGACATCAGGGTGATTTTTTGAGACACTTTGCAGTAAAACTGATGCAAAGAAATTTGAAGGAAAAGCATAAGATCCACAACCCAGAGCCACCAGTGTCCCTGGGTCAAGAAAATTCACCTCTTGACCTCGTGATAAATGTGGAATTACTTGGTAATAAATACATCTATTCACGGTTTAATGCTTATATGGAAGAGTCAAACTAGCAGTCTACAAATTAAAAAGGGGAGAAGCAGAATTAACATATGATTCTCATTTTACAAAGGAAAAGGGCTGTTGGTAAATGATTGGCATATTAAAGAGCATTTCATTTTAGAAAAGTTAATGTAAATTCAAAGTAAAACAGAACATACCGCATTGGTGCGCTTTAAAAAAAATCTGCTGGAAGAACAGAGACGTTTCCTACCATGGATTTCTGAAGTGACTCACTATGAACATTTCTCCTATAGAAATATAGACATTGTCACACCTTTCACCGTGGATGAGGACTTTATTTTCCCTTAAAAATGTTTCGGTGTGGATGGGTGATGGAGCAAGTCCTCGCTTTGGAGAATGCACTGATAACAGAACGCAAAATACCTCATATCAAATCTGTAAAGCACAAGTCTTGGTGTTTGGTAAAGACACGAGAATCAGTTTGGTTTGGACGCTCCGAGTGCCAGTGCCAGGGCCTTTGTCCATCATCCTCTGCCAGAGTCACCTCCAAAATCCCCTCTGCTCCCTCCGTGTCGTCACATTCCTTCCCTGCTCGGCACTCACGGCTCATCCCTCTGTCCTTTCCAAGAGCAGGTGACATTTAACAGCACCGAGTCCTTTCCCTTCCTACTGCCCTGTATCAAAACTGAGCGTGGTCGACCTCATCCAGCCAGGAGGCCGGGCTGGCCGGGAAATCCGGGTACCCCCCGCTGCTGCCGGTGGAGAGGTCGGAGCTCGGTCCATTCCCAGCCAGGACCCTCATGGACTGGGGCACCCCTTGTCCACTCTGTCCCATGATGCCCAAGCCGTTGTCTGGGTAAACCAAGCTGGAGATTAAGGGCTGGTGGCCTGGCAGTGCTTGCAGGGACGCTGGGGACTGGGGGATGCCGTAGGGGCTGTTGGATCGCAGGTCGTGGTACTGGTCCTGAGCCGGGATCCCGCTGTGATCCAGCGCAAAGCTCCCGTTGGTCCCAGCCTGCCTCCCCAGTGCAGGGGATGCTTCGTTGAGATTGCTGTAAATCCCATTGGAATGGCTCATTTCGGACATGGAGGGCTCATCTGAAAGGGAAACGGACTGGTTTTACTGGGGGAGCGGTGGTCAGTGCTGGAGTGGACTGGTTTTACTGGGAGAGCACCGGTCACAGCTGGCAGCGGCCACCCGGGAGCTCCCGCGAGGTCTGGGTATAAATAGATTAAAAGGATGGGAGCTGAGCAGCCACGCTCTTCCACTTGTAATTCCTTATTATTCCCATCCTTGTTGAGAGATCTTCGTAGGCAGCCACGGGATTATTATTTTTTCTGAGCACAAACATCTAATACATCTTGGATTTTAAAAATATGCACGAAAAGTACATATTAAAATACAAGACTCTGATTTTAAAATAATTCTTTAAAGGGGAAGTGAGTTCAATGCCTTTCCACATTTTGTTTCTATTCGGTTTTGAGGTTTATTTTGAATTTTGATATCACTTTTAGGAGCTACCTGAACCGATGCTAGATAAATTCCCCACTGCTCAGGAAAAGAGATATTAAATTAAAGTATTCTTCTGCTCAGGAACAGGCTAATGAAATCACAAGAACGCAGAATGTATTTGTATGACTTAAAAAACCCTCCTGAAAAATGAACAATATTTTTTAAGTTCTCAGCAAAAATTGTTTGTATTCGTTAGGGGCTTTATGGCCAGGGAGAGCTGCTCTGTTGCCTGGGATACAAACCTGTTTGTGGCATCGAGCTCTCAGTAACTGTTCGACATTTTTTAGTTATTATTTATAGAATATTCATATTTAATGAGCTGATACACAGCGTGTATAAACAGACTCGAAAATCAAATAGTTTTTAGGAGCACGGGAGAGGAGCTGAGATGAAAAACTGTGTGTGTATAAATACACTGTCTGTGTAAATACATACAGAGGCTGGCATTTCAATTTCTCTCCCATTCCTAAAAATTATACAGACATTTGGGATGGAGGTCCTGGCTGGAGTTGGGACTGTGTGGAACCTGTCCCTGCTCCTGTGGGTTTGGAAAGTGAGGGATGAGGCTGCACAGGACAAGAGCTGCTGTTGGTCTGTCCTGGGTCTGTCACCAGAGATCTGGGCTCCAAAAAGGGGACATTCTGCTGCAGAAGCCCCCTAACACGCAACAATCTCCCTTTTGCAGCACAGGAACAGCTCCCACAGGACTGAGGAGTCCTAGAGAGCAACTGCACAAATAAAACCACCCCTAAATAAGATTTAGAAAAAAACCAAAATCACACACGTTTCCCCATAGAAACATTCAGTGGTTCTGGGATTCCCGTTTTTTGTATTTCCAAGAATCCCTTGAAACGGCCGTGTCTGAGCAGTGGCTCTGACATTACAGCGCCTGCCCGGGGAGTTCTCCCTTCTCTTCCCGCAGCTTTTGGGGCCCGGCCGGAGGCAGAGCGGAGCTTCCCCCGCCGTTCCTCGGCCCCGGCTGCCCCTCGCTGCCGCGGCTCCGGTTCCCCCGCCGGGACCGCCGGGCGGTGAATCCCACAGCTCTGCCCCTCGGCCGCTTGGTTTCACCCACTGTTTTATTGCCGAAAATTCTGACCGCGGCACCGAGAGGAGGAAAACAGCCCGGGCACGGCAGCAGCTCTGCGGGCAGGGCACAGACCGCGCTCTCAAAGCCCCGGTTGGGGCTGGGGGGGACCGACCTGTGAAGGAAACCTCGGCGTCGCTGTCGGGCCCCTCCTCCTGGATGCTGTCCTTGTCGGACTTGGATGTCCCCCGGGATCTCTTCATGTTCCTGAAGTACTGCCCCCATCGTTGCCTCCCCGCGTCCTTCTTCAGCCTTTTCTCCTTGGCCCTGCGGTTCTGGAACCAGACCTGCGAGCAGGGCACTCCGGGGAGCTCCGTGGCTGCGGGGCCGCTCCCTGCCCGCTGCCCCCCGCCCCCGGCCCGCCCGGACCCCGCTCTCACCTGCACCACCCGCATGTCCAGCCCCGTCTCCGACGAAAGCTGCTCCCGGACGTGCCGCGCCGGTTTGGGAGAGTTGTTATAAGCGTTTTTGAGGGTCTCCAGCTGCTTGGCCGTGATGGTGGTGCGGGGCCTCTTGGCCGTGGACTCAGCCTCTGCCGATACGGGGAGAGTTAGGGCTGAAGTTACCACGGAGCGGCCCCGGGGACGCGGGACCCCCGACCCTTCCCGGGCTCTCCCGGCACCCTCCCGCTCGGTGTGTGAGCCTGTCCCGGAGGGCAGGAGCGCCCCGGGCCGCCTCCCTGCTGCCCTCGGGGGTGGAAGGGACAGGGTAAGGGATACCTCTCTGCTTGGCCGTCTCGTAGTCCGCCTTGCAGACCAGCCTGCTGTCCTCCATGAGGTAGAACTCGTCGCCGGTGGCCAGCTGCCGTTTGCAGACGATGCAGGCGAAGCAGTGCAGGTGGTAAACGAAGTCCTGGGCCCGGCGCACCACCTGGGTCGGGGGGATGCCCTGCTGGCAGGCGGCACACTTCGTCCCGAAGCGCCTGAGCGGGGGGGGACAAGCGGCGGCCGCTGAGCTGGGGGAGGCCGGGGACGGTCCCGGCCAGACCCGGAGCTGTCCGCGGTGCCGCGCCCGGTGCCGCTGTCCTGGTGCTGAACCCTGACCGAGCCCGTGCTGCCCGCACAGTGACACCCACCCGGGCCGGCCGCCCCCCGTCCCCTCCCGTCCCATCCCCACGCACTTGAAGAAATCTTCCTTGCAGTAGACGCCGTCCCCGCGGCTGAAGCACTTCTCGGCCAGCTGCGTCTGGCAGTCGGAGCATTTCAGGCACTTGCTGTGCCAGTGCCGGTCCAGGACCTTGAGGATGAACCTGTCCACGATGTGCTGGTTGCAGCCGGCGCACAGCGGGATCTCTGCGGGGAGGCAGCCCCCGTCAGCCCCCATCGATGGTCCCGCCGCCTCCCCGACCGGCCCGACCCGGCTCGCCGTCCCCGGGCTGCTGCCGACCGACGGCGGACCCGGGGTGGCCCCGGGAACAGCACGAAAAAAATCATTATTCGTTCAAATTCGTTGTCGTGGCGCCGCGGAGAGCAGCGAACCCCCGGGCCGAGCACCCTCCGGGGGAAGCGCCCGGGAGAACCGGGATAAACAAGAAGGGAAGTGATGGAAACGGAATCAACCCCCCGAGCGAGCCACCGGCAAAGCTGCAATTATCCCAGGCTCTTTTTCCTTTTCCTAAACTTCCAAAATTCACCTGCAAACAACGGCGGGGTAGCCCGAACGGGGCGGGGAAAGAAAATACCAAAAATTGTGACAATTGCACTGAAAATAAAAACGCAGTAGTTTCGCCCCGTCCCACTCTAGATACCGACAGAGATTATACAGAAAGAGATAAGGATACAGATATGGAGAAATAGAGATATAAAAATAAACAGATACAGCAGATAGAGAACGAAATGTACAGGTAGATAGACATAAATATATAGATTTCGGTGTACAGGTAGAGATAAGTAGGTAAAAATATGGATATGAGGTACATGAATAGAGATATATTGGTATAAATAGAGGTGGAGAGATGCATGACACGGCTGTACAGATACAGATGGATACGGACATGAGAATATCTCTGTGTAAAGATAATTATATGTAGGGATACAGAGCTGGATCGCCGTGCACAGGGGTAAGAGGTGGAGGTGATAATCGTTATCCTTAACAATTCACCGCGTTCAAACAACCCCGAGAGCGGCAGCGCTAAAGGCAGCGGCCCCGGCCTGGACGGAGCTCCGGCACCGGGCGCGGTAACACGGCACAGCCCCGCAAGGTCCCGGTCCAGCCCGGTCCGCGGCTCTTACGCTGCATGGCGATCCGCGGGCCGCGGCAGCTCCGCTCCCTCAGGCGGGCCGCGGGCTCTGGCGCATCTTCCGCGGGGCGCGGGCGCAGCCCCCG
>VZRV01006667.1:13335-39961 GCA_013398115.1 Falcunculus frontatus | reverse complement strand
CGCGGGGGGCGGGCCGGGGGCGGCACCGGGCCGCAGCTGGGCCGCGGTTCACCGCCGGCCTCTTTAGCATCACAAAAGCGGCGGGGGGAGCGCTGTCCCCGCCGTCCCACGCGTGGCCGCGCCCGACGCGTGGGCTCGGGCTGCAGCCGCTGCCCTCGGGGAAAAAGCGGCCCTGAGGCCCCCGCGAAACCCCCGGTGGCGGCACGAAGGGGTCGGGGGGAGAAGCCGTCGGGGGGAGTCTCCACCCGGGCCCGGCCGCTCCCCGGCCGCCCCCGCGCCCGGATTTCGTTTGTCCCCGCCGTGCGGGGCTCCCCCGACGCCGCCCGTGGGCAGCGGGAGCTCTTCCCTCGCCGCTAATTAATTAACGAACGCGGAGAGGTAGCGGGCGTCTGACCCCCGGCCAGCGGCGCGCGGCGGCTGCAGGAGGTTAATTGCACTAATTGAAGACGGGCCGGACACGGATGGAGTGTGCGGAACACGCGGGGCTGCGGGTGGAGCTGTGCGGGGTTTTTGCGAGCGTGGGGCTGTGCGGGAGCGCGGATGGGGCCGGGTCGGTGTCGGGGTGTGCACACAGGTTTGGGGGGTGTGTGCCTGTGCCCGGACCCTGCGTTTGTGTTCTGCTCCACGGCACCTCGCCTTTCTGCTTGTGCGGAGCTCTCGGTGCGGTCAGAGGGGCGAAGGGGGCCGTGTTTGTCTGTGAGGAGCCCCGTGCGTGTGTGCGCCGCTTGCTCCAGGCAGCCGGAGCTGATAATTGTGGTTGTTACTGTGAGCCCGTTAATCCCCCGAATCCCTTTACCTCCTGCTCGCGGGGGATTACAAATTAATAAAAGCAGCTTAGGGGCGGGAGCCTCCAAACACACATATGCTCCTGCCCACGGCAGCACCGGGACTTTCGCCCGCTGCTGGGGGCGGCCGGGGAGCCCCCACAGAGCCCCCGACCTCGGGGCACCCACCCCGGGGTGCCAGAGCACCTTCCCCTCCTCCGGGTCCTGTAGAGCCGAGGGCTGGGTCAGGACTGTCCCCTGGGATGGTTCATCTGGCTGGGGACAGGCTCCAGTCCGCGGGACAGCTCAGCCCTGAGTGGCTGGGAAATAATGCAGGGACACACTTTGGGGACCAGGATTGGGGTCCCCAAATAAAGCACCCAGAAATGCCAGGCTGGAGTCGGGGTCCAGCTGCTGCCCCAGTGTGACCGGTACCGTGCTGCAGTGACACGGGGTGCCACCGGCACCTGGCCCTCCCCAGGGCCACGAACAGCTCCGGGGCAGCTGATGACACACACGGTCCCTTTTAAGGTCGGTTTTAAAGTGGATTTTTAGTCTGAGCCTCTAAGGAAGCGCTTTAGGCAAGCCCGTGTGGGGCGGTGCCGGCTCCCCCGGGCACGGGGCAGGGGAGGGGCAGCTGAGGCCGGGCAGGAGGAAGGGCAGGGGCTGTGTCGCTCTCAGGACCATCGGTGGCACCTGCCAGCCCCGTGGTCTCTCACACTGTGACACCCAGGACCCCACAAACCCCCCCCGTGATGATCTCTCCCTGCACACCCTCCTGTGCCCTCCTGCTCAGGGTGCAGCAGGCACCAGACCTGTCCCTGGCCTTCCTCACTTGGGGTTCTGCCATTAATAAAACCCAACCATTAACAAAAACCAACCCACTCAACCGTTTCTTTCTTCCTGGTTTATTTTCTCTTCCCTCGTTCAGATTCCTCAGCAGTTCCTGAGAAGTCTGGGCTTAAAAATACACCTCCTCAAGAGGATGGATATGATTTATCATGGACATCTCCATGAGCTGTCCTGGCAACAGAGTTCAGCTAAAACCAATTTGCAAAAACAGGTAAAGAGCCCAAACGCATCCACTTTGCCCAAACGTTTGCAGTTTATTTTAAACAAGCACATTAATTTACAATTTAGTACAAAACAGTCACTTTTCCTTCCAAGAGAGGAATGAGACAATAAAAACCCAACCAAACCAGAACAGACTTGGAAATGTCAAGTTAGTAACTTCAAATAAATAGAATATTTAAATTACTGAAATGGTATTGTCACTATTTTTAACACCTCATGTGCTACAACACACCTGGGACCTTTGTTCCCAACCAGTTCTGTGCAGGAACAGCAGGATGGATAAACTGCTGGAAACAGAAAATCAGGAGTTCTCACAAATAACTTCATTAAGTTTCTTTAGCACTCACAACTTTTGTCTCTCCTGGCACATTCTACTCCTTTTATTTTAATATTTCCTATTTGAAAACATCCCGAGAGCAAAGAGAGCTCCATGAATTACAAAGGGCCAAGAAATCCCTCTTGGAGCTGGCTGCCCCCAGCACAGCACGAGCCCAAACGGGAAATGGCATTGCAGGAACCTCTGTGGACAGCACACCACACAAATAAACCCTCCAAGATCGAGGAGGTGAGGCTTGGAGGCAATTTTTAAATCAGAAAGGCTTTCCTGGCAGCATCACCCATCCCCCAGCACAGACTGTACCGTTACAGAGACATAAAATGATAGAACTTGTCATTAGAAAATACAGAAAACAAACCCAAGCAAACTGAGATTTACACGAGTGAATTCAAAGTCAAGAAAACCTTCCCAGATGAGGACGTTGATGTGAAAGCCTTGGCTGATTCACTGGCAAGAGCTGGAGCACCAACAGGGACAAGCAACATTCAAATTTCATACTTTTATACTCTGAAGAGACAAAAAAAAATCCACTGAAGTTCGAGAGTTGATTCATTTTGTTGTGTCACAGCAATGTGGAAGTTAAATGTGTGCAGCAAAACCCTCACATTATTCCAAACTCACATTTGCTGGTTTTTAATGGCAAAATCATCCCTACAACTTTCCAAAGTATTTCGCTTTCACGTGCAGATGAAAATGAGCAGAGTGAGTCAAAGCTAATGAAACCAGGTCTATGTATTTGTTAGAATTCTGAACAACAGCAGTAATGACTTAATTTCAATTTGAGAATGTGCAACACTGACAGCAGGAATTAACTGGCCCAGTTTTCCAGATCCAACATTGCTATGCTGGGTCAGGTTTTCCTGGTGTTGTTTGGATTTTCTTTTAAAGCTAACTCTCCTTGCTGGTGGGCTGAGAACACCTGCCCAGATTAGGCCACCCAAAAGTCACCTGATTTTCAACACTCATTGTGGAATCTCCAGGTTTTCCTCTGAATGAGCCTCCCCCTGGGATCTCTCACTGGATTCCAGCCCAAACCCAAGGGCCCTGAGGAGCCTGGACCCCCTTCCCCCATGGGCTCAGCATCACTCTTGAGCTTACAGGGTGTTTGAGTATCCAAGCCCAGCTGCTCTAATGATTTGGAGCCATAAATTCCTGAAGAGACAAGGCCCAGGATGGCTCCTTGTGCCAGAACTCTGGAATTGTGAGGGTCCTCAAAGAGCACAGACCCAGGCCCTCTGCAGGAATGCTGGACTGACAGGGTCATGTGAACTGAGATTCTTTCCTCTGCCGTGTTCACAACACCCCCAGGAAGTTGTTCCTCTGTTGTGGGTGTTATTTTAATCAACTTAAGCTACAAGGGACAGTGAATCTTTGCAGCTCAGTTCTGTTATTCCAATTGGATGCTGCAGAGACACATCAGAAATACTCAATTTTGTGACCAACCAACATTTGATTACGAAAAAAAATAACCCTGTGGAGTTTTTGTGCTTTTTTGTTGCCAGGCTTCAAACTTTCTACGCTGGGGCTTACGAGGGAAATCCGAGTAGGACACACCAATGGTATAAATCCAGGGAATTGGCCAGGGACTCCTTATTCCTTCTCGTGTAACAGAGGAGCCAGCAAACATTCAATTAAATTAAAAGTTGCAAATGCAGAATTGAAAGGAAAAGCCTTTTTATATAACATAATTAATCTGGAGAACTCGCTGCTGCGAGAAAACATTGAGGCCAAAACCTATTAGGATTAACTAAAGATTAGGTAATGGATAACTAGAACATGCTCAATTACATTGGATAGGATTATAAACTTCACTATCCAGGACGTGAACTTCCCCCCCCAGCCAGGATCACAGCAACTCCTACTCCCAATGAGGATTTTGTAATGTTTTCTTCTCACTGCTGCCCCAAGGACCCCAGGCTGACCTGGAGAGGGAACTGCCACATCCCAGAATGGGGCAGCTCTGGGCTTTACCCATCAGGGAGCCTTCCAGATTCCAGCAGGGCACTCCAGCAGCAGGGATGGAGGGAAGGGCTGTTCTCTGCACTGCACAGCTGCACCCCTGAGCCTCAGTGAGCTCAGAGCTGGGAATACCAAGGGAAGCCTCAATTGCCCTGCTCTGATGGAGAAATTCGACAGAAGAAATTCAAGTGTTTGCAGATTTTTCCATCTGTTCTGCCATGGTAACACAAATCTTGCTGTCCTTCACTAAAAGCATTGTTTACCTTTCCTAGAGTTCATCAGGATTGGCTTCCACCTGGATAACACCATAATTACTTAGCAATCAGAATCAGGCTGCTAATTGTGCTGCAAAACTCTCATGCTAGTGATGACACACACGGATCCTTGGCTGGAATGCACCAGAGAATGGATGAATGTTTTGAACATGGAATGCTTCCTACTTTAAATATGTAAATAATATTTCAGAACGTCACAGAGGTTTAGAAATGATAGAAGAGAACTCTTGTTTCCTGAAAAAGAAAAATCAGAATTCCTGCTTTTCCCACTGAAGCAGCCAAGGTACCACTCAGAGGAACCGTTCAGCACTCGGGGAGGTGAAATCAGCTCTGGATGAAATTAAAAAAAAAATAATAACACCTGACTTGAAAATACATGAAACAATATCCAATTTCCTTCTCCAGCAGGCACAGTGGATTGCATAATGCAATGTTTACTCTGGAAATGAGCAAAGGATGTTGGTGGGAAGTCATGGAAAAATCTTAACTGACAAATGCAACGCTCCCGTGCGAGGACATTGACGTGGCCTCGGGCAAAGCCTGGGGATCTCAAGGCCAGCTCCACCTGGTTCAGCTGAACACCTGGGAAATGCCTCGGGAAGAAAGGGGTCTGGAACAAGGAATACTGCATATAAAATCCCTGATCATAAATATTAAAGCTGTGTCTGGGACTGAACAGCCACGTACAACGAGAACTCCTACACCGAGGACCGATAATACTTCACTTTCCAGCGCTTGGATCTCATCCGGAAAAAAAAGTACATGATCATTAAAAACAAGGATGATGCCACATAGAGGATGACACAAAGACTCATGTCTAGGTTGGAAAATCCAATCCCTAGGAAGGACACAGCCTGCCTCGTCCCTTTGAGGCTCACGGATGCAGCCGCGCTTTTCCCGCTACCTTGGACAGCTCCAGGATTTCCCATCGGCTTCTCCAACACCCTGGAGCCTGAATCTACCAGGTTTTCCTTATCCTGGAGCTGATTTTCACCATCTGGGTTCTTCAGCAGGTTTTTGTCCTTCACCTCCCTCGTGTCTCCCTGCTCGTTGTCACTGGGGTCAGTCTGGCTCTCGGTGTATTTATAGAGAATATTTTCACTGCTGTAGTGGGACTTGAGGAACTGCAGAACTTGGCCTTCATTCCAGCTGTGCAGCCCTTTGATTTCTTCATGACACGCAGGACAAATGTCTGGAGTTGGCCACTGAACTTTGGGAAATTTTGGATCTTCAGTCAAATCACCTAATTGGGAGGAGAAAAATATAAATGAAAAAAAAAAAATCAGGAGGAATGAACTGGGAAAGCTGCACCATCAGACACTTCACAGGGAGTATTTTCTATTTTCAGTGAGGTTGGCACAAAAAGCCACAGCACAATAATTGAGTTAAACCAAGACAATCACAGATTTGGAAGTTTTCTCATCAATTCTGGCCTAAAATGTTTCAAAATACAAACACTAAATCACAGTTATTTCCCTTTTCTCACAACAAAAGCTGCAGCATTTCAATCCCAACCCGACTCCTGCAATTGCTGCTTTTAGAAGGCAGGAACACACAACAGTCTGGGCCCTCCAGGGTTAACTTGAATTATGGTGCAAAACAAACTGCTCTTTTCACTCAGTGCTCCTTAATCCCTGTTTTCTGCCTGGTTTGCAGGAGCAGCTCCAAGGCCAGACACTCAGATATTTCCATGTTTCTGTGTTGTGAACCATTCCCGTCCCAAATTTGCTTTTCCACAGCTCTGCATTATTACCAGAACAAACTGTTTGCAGTACTCTAAAAGCCATGTTCATGTTTAAGATGTATTTTTCAGGTAAAAGCCAAGTCTTTAAACGTGCAACACTGTCTTGAATTAGATCTGATTTTACCATTTCAGATGCTCTCAGCCTCTGGCCACACTTCTGAGCTGAACACTGTAGCTGGTGTCACATTTTGCTCTAAATCCCAACATTTTAACATGTGAATGGAGATAACTTTTAGAAAAAAAATCTCCATCTGGTAAAAAACCTAAGTTATTTACCTGATTAGGTCACTAACATTTAAAATATTTCAGAAATATAGATTCTCATTTTATTATTATTTTTATTCTTTTTAAAGGCAGGAAACTTCCCCATGATTTTGGGTAAAACAGGGATTCAAAAGACATTTAAAAACATTTGTCTCCTTGATATTTACAAGCAGGAGAGCAAATTTGCTTTTTCATCCTGAAGATCACTCAGCAATCAATTTGTTTCAACAGAAAATGCAGAAACAAAATGTGTTACAGCAAGGTTCCAAACACAAAACTCCCTGTACTTCGTGTTTTCCTGCCAAAGAGGGAAATGCTGTAAATCCTGTGCATTCTGAAGGAACAGGGAATAATTCAATAGGGCAGAGCCATATCCAGCCACCTCCTGACCCAACTCCAAGGCTGCCCCAAGGTGTTTTCATTCACCAAACATCATTTCTCATGCAGGATCACAAATACAGATGCAGCTTTTAAGGGTGAAAATACATCACTGTCCCACAGAGAAATTTTAGCAAACTTAAAAAGCATAATTTAACATTATTATTTATTCCAGTGTGTTTATACTTCTTACTAAAAGGGTATTTTAGCTGGCTGCTGCATCACCTAAATCAATATCCATGTGAGTTTTCCAATACCTTAATGTTCTAAATAAGTGCATTGCTCCACCACTTAGCAACTCCAAGTCCACAGGAGTTGCCTGTTCCTGTGTTCAGCCCAGCAAAAGGAACCAAAATTAGGGGATGTTTTTATTTAATCTCTTATTATTTACCTTTTTTTCCCCTCAGAGAAAGGAGGCAAACTGTTTGTTCTCACAATATTTAATACTTCATAAATCTTGGGAATTCAGGGTGAGTATAATACGAACACAATGTAGCATATTTAAATTGTAACTAATGCTGCATTACCCAGATCCATAACAGCAGACAGGGATTTAGTGCAAAGAGAAACCAATTTTCTTTAGTGCTTTAGTTACTTGATACCCCCATAACAGAATGGATTAAACACAACCAGTATTTTAACAGCACTTTCAGTCTAACTGCAAACACAGGGATCTGAAAGGGGCACAGATTTCCTCTACACAGTAATTTTATTTTATTCAGCTGCTCATCTGCCAAGAGTTGAGGCTCTTTTATCCTGAGAAAGCCTCTTGTTCAATTGCCATCACTTTCCAAAACAAAGCAAAGGCAAGTTTTAACCCTCAACTGTCACAGAAAGAAATGGAATTCTTTTATCCAGTGCTAAGCAGCTGAACTGCTCTTTTTGGAGAAGGCTCTGGTTTGTGCTCCAGAGCACCTCTCACCAAGCAACAGGTGAAATCTCAGAAGAAAGCAGCTCTGAGAATGATGTTTTTCATTGTCCAGAAAGGCCCAGCTGTGTCTCAGGTGTTTCTCTGCCCTACCTGCCAGCCTGTTGTTCACCACGTTGTGCTTCTCCCAGAGCCACAGAACAGCCTGGTCCAAGCTTTTCACGGAATCCATGGATTCTTTGGCCATCTCCTCAAAGTGCTGAGCACAAGCCTTGCAGCCAAAGAAGTGCTGGATGTATTTCCTCATGACCTGCAGCACAATCTGGGGGTTGTCCTCAAGACCTACAAGACAAGTGACAGACACAGCTCCAACAGCAGGAAAGTGAAGTGGGGGAGAAGGAAAGGAGAAGTTGCTCCATTTTTGTTCCATAGAATTGACACCTGACTTCAGAGATCTGAAACAAATCACTTTTGTAATTTAAAGTGGCTGTTTATACCAATACACACAACACATTTAGTCTGTACAACTGTGCTCAAAGTTACCCTGAACACTACAATAAAATAAAAGTCAAGTGGTCTCTACAGTGAAATTTCTCCTTTCAAAATTTCTCCTTTCCAGTGAAATTTCTCCTTTCTCCAATCTTAAAATTTCAGGGGAAAACCAAACTTAGTTAATGAAAACCAGACGTTATTTTCATCATTATTTGTGAAATTCACAAAGTTCACACTTTCTGTATATCACAACTCCTGTGGAAGTAGAGACTTTCTCCAAGCTCTTGCCCAGTAACTCAATGAATATTTATATTATACATTCACCACTATATTCATGCCCAGGCACTGAAGTTATGGTGACTTTGCTACTGAAAAATCAAGAGTCAACCCCCCTCTGGTGAGTGCTGCACAAGGAGCCTCTGGTGGCTGTTTGTTACTCCCCAATTCTGAGGAATTAGAGAGCACCACAATCTCATTACACTTATTAATTCCATGGCTTTTTTGGCAGGCTCTGAATGCACAGAGCAGCTGCTGAGCAACATTTGCACTTCCAAGAGTAAATCAGGAATGCCTCCTAAAATAAACACAAGCACGTGATTCTTTCTGCAACATTCACACTTTCACACTAAAGATGATGCAAAAGAATAATGAATTCAGCAGGAAAATAAGGCCTGCAAGGCTGAGAACTTTGTGGCCTTTATTGTGTCAGCAGGTAGCTCCTTACATCCCTAAGTGGTTTGAAAACCTGATATAATTTGTTGAAATCCTAATGGTTTCATCTCTGTCTCAGAGAATTTCTGATTCATGCTTAATTGACCCAGTAAATTATGTCAAAATGTATTTAAAAATGTACTGTGTGTTACCACGAACACACACTTGTCAAATTAAACACATTTTATGGTGCAGATTGATCAAATTACAGACTCCTGCTGCTGAACACCACGAGTAATTTACTATTGCTTTGTTTTCTTGGGGAAAAAAAAAAATCATCCTCAACAAAACCTGCTCAAACTATGAGGGCATTCACCTGTTATAGATATGGGAAATATATCAAAACTGTCATTAACACCTTTATTTAGAACAACAACAGGATATTCTTACACACAGCAGCAAAAAGAAGTCTTAATAGCCCAAAAGAAATCCTAAAAAACAAATGATTTCTCCTCAGCCATTCAATATCTGTGATTGAACAGACACGTATAAATAAAAGCTATGAGATTAAGGCAGATTAAATTACTGCATTAAAAGAAAGACTGGAAAATTATTTTGGAAGTTGAAATGAATTTCAGGCAGAACAGTTTTACCATTTATACTGAAATATGTATTTAGGAAAAAACCCAATGACAAACACAACAAAAAGTAACTGTCAGCAAATTATGTCTTTGTGGAGAAACAGAGATTCATACACAAATTTATAATTACATCTGTTCTCCTGTGCAATGTTACACCCCTGGAAATTCATTTTGTGGGGAGATCTGTCAAATTCAGCAACAGATTTTGAAAGAATCCAGATAATTTATTATAAAATCCACAAGCTTGTCTTATTCACACCAACACATCCTGTTACCAAAAACAACATTTCTTGTGGTTTTTAATTAAGTGTGCTCAGGAAATGATTTCTACAATGATTTTACACATCCTTAGGTGTGAGCAGTTCTGTCCTGAGTTCCTTTGGATCCCTCCTGCTGCTTCAAATTTCCCCATTCAGCATTAAAATGTATCAAATATAGCCCAATAAAATCCTTGTATCAGGAAAGCCACAGCGAGTTCACCCAGAGTGCCAGGCCCTCGAGCAGAGGGGACGATCAAGAAAAATACATCTGCTTTAGCAAGAAAACAATTGCAAAATGGCTCATTTTGTTTGTTTTTCTTTTATCAGCCCCGAGATGAATCTTCTATTAACATCTGCCATGTATCATCGTGTAATCCTCCTTTTCTCTTTCCTCCCAAACTACTGCAATTCAGGGTAACCCTAATCTTTAAAGTGGACAAGAACCATAAAACCCTACCTGTGGTGGGAAGGATTAGGGAGTACATCATGCTTTTTAGTAGATGGGATTTAAACAAGCAATAAGGAGAGGAAAACCTCCCAAGACATAATCCCACAGTCTCAGACTGACCCAATTCTTTCACCATAAGAAGTGATCATCACATATCTGGCCCGATTTACAGCCAGGGTTAACTGTGCCAAAGAGTTCTCAGGTTCTGCAGTGTATTTTTAACTTCAGGCTCGTGGTTGAAACATGAAACAAATTAAGGTGCAATTTTGCGTAGTTAAATATTAAGAATTTTTTTTTAGATTTAATCAGAGCACTTTGGGACTAAAAGGGGAAATTTAAGTCATGCAGGGTCCTGCTGAACAGCTCGAAATCATCCAGCACAAACCCCTCAAACTCAACAGACAGTGAATGCACTACACTGAAGAAATTCAATCTACAGCCCCATGAACAACAAACAAAACAGAGAAAGAAAAATCAACAACAGGATGATTTGCTATCAAAAAACGCCTGTTCTGCAGGAGAATTCTTCAGATTTGAAGGATTTTCACCCTGACTGCAAATAATACTGGACAAATGTATGTATTTATAGTGTGAAATAATAAAATACTTTCTAACATACAATCAGCAACTGGTAAATTGAAAAATTCTGAGTTTTATGATGTCCATGTAGAATTCTCATATTCCTTGGAAAAGGTATCTAAAAGGCTTTAAATGAAAACTAAATAGAACTGTAACCAAACAAAGCAATGTCCTGGCAAGAATAAAAACATATGAAAGCCAAAATTTTAGCATTAGTAATTCTATTTTCATTGGGTGAGGAAAATAGAATTTATAACCAGCATGTTTCTTAAACAGGAATCATCACCAGAATATTAACAATCAGCTTCACAAGATGCTGCAAGTCTAAAAATAAGCAATTTTACAGAGTGCTGGCAAAGTAGTAAATCACTGCAGGGATTAATGACAGGTACATTCAGCTGAAAAAAAACCCAACCCAAACAGTCATAACATTCAGTATTTAAGAAATAACATCACAGAAGGATCAGCTAATGGCTGTACATCTTTTACAGCTACTGAACTGAATGGTTAAACCTCATTTTCCTCAAATTTCATTCCCAGTGCAACCTCAGGTAACCTGAATCATTTTCATCCCTTTACAGGCAGCTCAAAATTTCTTTGTTTGAAATTCTCTCTCTTTTTTTTTCCCCCCTTTTTCTGCTTTATTACTCCCAGCTTTAGGGCCACACACTTTATTTAGCACATTTCCAAGGTTTCCTGCTGCAGCCGAGTTCTGACCCCTGCTGGTGCAGCCCTGCAGCCACTTTCCTCCACAAATGGATTCCTTGAGGATTTACACACCAGAAATATTTGCTGCTCACCTGTGTTTATCAAAGCTTTTGGTCTCAGTGCAGCCTGAACAGTGAGGGTATGGAACAGCTTCCAGAGGGAGCAGCTGTAGCCCCTCAGCTCTGGTCTGCTGCCCTGGCAGCCAACCCACTGGACTTTCCTGGTGAGAAATATCCCAGAAATCTGAAAAAAAAAAGAGATTTATTTAAGGCATGTGCTGCTCTGAGGCCTAAATGTACCACTGAATGTAGCAGCACCGTTGATCCCACATGGAATTGAGGTGATCCAGGGTAAAGAACAATAAATGACTCTGCACTTGTTGCTGATGAATTCATGCTTAAGGCAAACAAATTTTCAACAATCTTTAAGTCTCAGATACTCTGAAGCATCATCATAAAACTCATCCCTCTTGGACTTGTATTACATGATATAAAATGTTCAGTCACTAACATCAAACCCACTAAAATTAGTCTGACAGAACACACAAAATACTTTAACCCATGAGGGTTTTTTTTAAGAACACAACACACAAAAATATTCCTGTACAGTGACAGAGCTCCAGCTTCCCTGGGCACATCCAAAATTCCCTATTGCTCCACAAGGTGTACATGATTTACAGTGTAAAGCCTTAACTGGCTGTAAAATTCAGTATTATTTCTTCTTAGAACAAACCCACTCCTTATTCGTTGCACCTAAAATCCAGCACAAGATTTTAGTTTCTGAGACTTCTCTCTCCTCTTCCTAAAGCACACAGAGGAGGTTTCCAAATTTCAGACAGAAATAGGGAAGAAAGAGCTGTTAAATTCTGTGCAAAGACAGCCCTATCACAGGGCTTTGCCAGAGTGGGATGGGATTCCAGCAAGGAAATTAAGAGTATTTGGGGAAACTCTTCAGGAATAATGCACATTTCAGTGAGTAAATTTCCCATCACTTAAACTCTGACCTTCAAGAGAATCCTGCTGATAGCAGGCACAGCAAAAGCAAGCCAAAAATATCCTCTGGGAATCTTACATCCCTGGGGATGACATTAGGGAACAAAGTATTGCTTGCTCATTATAAAACCCAGCCGGGATTGTGTGTTCCAGTTCTCTCATTTCAATTTCTTCGTGTGAATGTAGGGTTGTTTGGTTTTTTTTTTCTGCTAATGATTCCACTTTATTTTCATTTTAACCTTCTTATAACTCCATTATGACTGAGGGAGCACCAGTAAGTGATGTCTTAGATTGATATAGAATCTTATCCTTTCCTAATGCTGTGTTTTATGCTGGAACTGGGAACAGCTTACCCGCATTTTGTTGTTGACCAGATCCAGGATAGCATCATAAGGGATTTTGTCTAATGGAAGGCTCACCAGCCACTCCTGCAAGGTCTCTAACAACTTCACCACAGGCTGACGGCCAGGAAAGAGCTGAGAAAAATAAAAAAAAACGAGGAAGAATATATTTTCAAGCACAAATCTCATCAGCAGCGAGATGCTTTTGGCTTTATCCAGATGTTTTTCCTGTCTGTAAAATGCTTCACTTTGTTTTCTGATGAGCAAACAAATTACTTGTTCTGCTTTCAGTAAAAAGACATCTCACACCAGCTTTTGCTTACGAAAATTCAACAGGTTTTATGTGCAAAAATGTTAAAAATTAAGAAGGCAGGAATGCTACAGAACAACTTGACATTATCTAGGATTTCACATTAATATAATTCAGTTCACAATGTTGCTCAAAACAGAGTATAACACCTCAGTGAAACAGAGAGGCTGAAATCCTTCTCATTTTTGGAAGATCAGTCACAAAAAATAGTTCTTTTTGGTCAGATTTTTGTAAATTTAGGAGTTGTTATCCAGAAGGGCATTTTCCTTTTCACATGTGTAACCAAAGTGATCTGGAATCAGGGACTTCTTTAACTTGGAACTTACAGGAGCCACAGCCTGGCAGATGAGTGTGAGGAACTGGAAATCAGTGCTAAGGCCATTATTTCACAGCAGAAATGGTATTTTGCTTCCATGAGGGTTGTAATTACTACAGAATTAAGTCAAGTATGATTGCCATCCTTTAGGACCCTTCCAGAAGGAGCAGGATTTCAGTCATGAAAATTCCCCAAGTAGGGAATCAGAGACCTCTGTGCCTTTGGATTGACCATCACCACAAACAGCAGAAGAGTATAAAAAGTTTCTTAACAGAAACACCTGAAAATAGGAATGAGAGCTGCAAGGAAAGTGTTACACTACTAAAAAAATGCAAATAAAGGACAGCAAGCCCTGGTGTGACAGGACAGGTGGAGATGAGCAGGCACCTAAAGAGAACATTCCCCATTTATCACCAACAGCCAGGGAAGCAAATGACATCAGCTGGCCAGGAGCCATCAGGAAGAAGAGAGGGATGTTTTAGGGATAATATGATGGAAAGATTACCACCACACTTTCTTAAAGAAATGAGGGCAGCTGGAGATTTCTGACCTCTGATGGCTGCAGGGGGGAGCTGGCTGGGTAAGGAACTGTCTGTCTGATTTTCAGATAAACCCAGATATTTGGAAATGGTTCATATAGGCCTTATTACTCCCTTAAGAGTTACTGATTCGATTTTTAAAAATGAAACAAAGTGTTAGCTACACAGAAAGTGAAAATAAAGAGATACTGGTCATTTCAGGAAGCTGGCATTATAAAGCAAAATTATTTTAAATTTTTTCAAGTCATATCACATTTTATTACATGTATTTTCTTTTCATGCAAATGTAACATGTAAGCACTTAAAATTTTTAAATACTCAATTATATTCCATAGCTCAGTTATTTTTGAATACAAATTTAATTAAAATCAGTACCTCAATTATATTCAAAATTTAGACAGAAGCTACTAACATCTCTAAATAGAACAGCATTTGCCAAGTATGCATTAATGAAATCCAAAAGTCAAGAATGAAAAACAAAGGTTGGTTTAATCCCACTGAGTTACAATAGCTACTTATCCCGAAAATCTGATAAATGGACTATATTTACAGTGTTTGTTCAATATGTTGCAGACTACTTAAGCTTTATTTAATTTTGAGCCCCCTAAGGTGAAATTAAATTGCATTTTAACCCCGTAAGTATGTCAGGACAGCAAACAATACCTCAAAACCAGCCTTTAAATAAACCCACCAAACTCTTTTCTAAGCTACTGAGGACGCACACATTTAAACACCGTGCAAGACATTTTGAGAGACTTATGTCCCACGATAAATTTGATGGTGGAGTCACTTCATCCTCACAAATAATCAAAGCCCAGAAGTGCCTACCTTGGCAGAGATGGTGACAAAGTCCTTGAAGGTCTTTAGCTCAGCTCCCTCGAGTGCCTTGTGCGTGGCGAGCTCCACCCGGAGCAGGAAATGCAATCCTGACTCAAGGTCAGCCATGTACAGCCTGGACCTGGAACACACATCAATCCTGGGATGCTCTGGCAGCTTCCTGCTGCTCGTTTCCTCACCAGTCACAGAGGTAAAATTGATGAGAGGAGGTGTCATTAAAGCCCCACCAGTGCTGGCCACCCCACAGTGACTGCAGAGTCCTGCCCAGCAGGGACTGCTCAGCTGAAGTGTCACAGGCAGAATTTGGACAACTGAGGCACAGCCACACGTAAGAAAGGGGTTTTTTTTTTATATTTGACTGAACTTTTTGCCTCCCAGCCAGCTTTACCTTGCAATGGAATTATAGCCCTGGTGTAAGGAAATTACAGCTTCTCTGCTGGGCAGACCACAAACAGAAGCAGGACATGCTCTGAGCAAAGGGAGGCTTTTGTTCAACAACAGGGCAGGGGTGCAAACAAGACTGAAAATGTCAGTGTTGGAAAGGACTGAATTAGAAATCCTCTCCCAAATGCAGCAGTTTTACTGCAGGTCCTTTCCCTATGAGTTAAATCACAGCAGCTCTTAAGACAAGAGTCATGACAGGTACAAGTAAACCACAAAAAACCAAATCAAACATTTTCAAAGATCCTTCTCACAATCAAATATCTTCATCACTAAACTCAATTCACAAAGTACAAATGCCTCAAGCACACAACCTCAACTTTCAATGCTTTTCAGGCAGTGTGAGAGCAATGGAACTGAACAAACAGAAGTTCACAGAGTTAACACTTCTTGTAAGAGTTCAGCAGCACTATTGTTTCTAAAAACAATAATTCAAAAAACTGGCTGATCTCACCTCCTAAATAACATGCAGGAAAGAACATATTAAAAGACAGAATCATCTATAATCATATATACTACATCTATGACTTAATTTAAACTACAGACTTATTCTGAATTTATCTCCTTAATTAATAAAGTACTCACTTAAATTTTAAAAACCAGCAAAATTCTGCTTCAAGTTTCTTAAATAAAGAGACATCCACATGAATGCAGGAGATTCTCCAAAAAGGATCCTATTTAGAAGATACTTGGAGTGGAGATTCATGTCAACAAGATTTTGCCTTGCTGGAAAGCAGCTCAGTTTAACTAAGTTGTTTTGCTAACAGAATGTTTCATATAAAGTATTTTATAATAGCCACTGAAAGAAGATGACACTAATAGTGTCTATGAAAGGAAAATAAGTATTATATTAAAGCACTCAGTCCCACATCTTTTCCATCTAAAGATGCTGAGGGATTATCTCTCTGCAAAGGCTTTGCATCCTTCTCTTAAAGAGGGAAAGAGGGTGAAGATAAACCTTAGAGGATTTGGGGTGATAAACATCTTTTGCAGTGACTTTAGTATTTTCTATTATACTTGCACTTGACAAGCCCTTTTTAGTGGGCACTGCTTCTTCACTACTACAGACAGAGAATTTCCTACAGAAATGGCACAGCTTGGTATTTTACTGTTTACTTTTTCAGGGACACTGATGACTTCTGAGGTTTTCCAACAATTCAAATCACATTTCAGTAATGGGTGATAAATCCTCGGTATTTTCAAGGCAACTGAACATTCAACAACACTTTTTGGTAAAAACATTCCTTCCATAGCAGTGCAGATGTTTGCTGCTAAAAATACTGGCAGCCCTCAGTACTTTCACCTGTGAACTGTTTGAAAAGCTGCTCACAGCTGAACTGAACCGAGTGAAATGAAGGAAAATATGGATCTGCACTAGGATTTTATAATAAATTACAGCACAGCTTCCCACGTGGCCAGAAAAAGCTGCAGGTAAATTTTAATAACCAAATCTATTAAAACCAAGGGCATCACTTACTTATCAAACTCTTTCCACACCTTGATTTCTGTGCTCTCCCCTTTGTTTTCTGGAGCAGGCAGCTGGAGTGGCAAAAGGAGTTTTTTCCTTACACCTGGCAGTGATTTTAAATATGAAGAAAAGAAAGACCGCAGAGGCTTCAAACTGCAAATGGACAAAGAGAGATCACTTTTAATCTCAGACTAAGAGAATTCCAAAGCAAATTAGTGGATTTATAAAGTAAGGTATTCAATTTGGCTTGTTTTACAGTCCTAGTGCAGCATGGTCTGTTTTGATCCAAAGTGAAAAGAAATAATGTTCTATTTATGAATAACAAATCACTTGGATTATTGGTGTGAAATTTCATTCAAAATAAGAACAAAAAATCTGCATCCAAATGTCAGTTCACATCACACAAGAAATGGGATTTTTTCAGAACTCTGATGCTTCATTTATTTTTTTTTCACTTTTATTTTGAAGTTTTTTCCTTTCAGAAATATCACAGTAATAAATTAAAGCTATAAATGGCCAACAGTGTTAAATAAAAGTAGTATTAAGTCTTTTATTGATAATATAGGGAACACACAACTTCAGTCAGTGCAATGTGTTGATGAGGTGTCAGGACACCAAATCCTGACATTTTTATAAGTTAAGTGAACCTCCCCATAACCAGACTCTGTCAGATAATTACTTACTTGTTAATTAACCCATGGCTGCCATTGGGCTGTATCAGGTAGCACGAGGGGGCTGAGGTGACTCCCAGTTTCTCCAGGAAAGGTTTATCAAAATTCAATGCTCTCCTCACCACGATGTTTTCATACTGGATCAAGTCTAGGATAACCTGGGTAATGAAAGGATGACATGAATTATACATTGTTCAAGGAATATCCAATCTTGCAGGACAAGACACATAAACAGGTGAAGTGCATCATCCTTTAAGGGCATCATTAAGCTATTTGCAGGAAGTGCAGCTATGGCTGCTCCGTGCACACAAACAATTTCACTTAAACAAGATTTACTCTTCTCTAGAAATTATTACTCCCATCTTCCTTTTTTTAAATTTTTCTTGTCTATCCTGGTCTTTTCCTCCTTCCTTTCATCACTGATGACACATGGCCTCCTTTTCTTCAGCAGTATGGGAAGGTTTGTCCATATTGTCTTGTGTTGGAAACATGAAAACAACGCTATTTTCTGTTTCACTAAACTATCCTATAAAGCTCAAATACTACATAACACTAGCAAACATTTTTTATTCTGAAAGCAGACTCCACTTTGTGTTAATCAAATGACTTTGTCTTCCCCTCTAATAAAAACAAAGTGAGCGTGATAAAAAAACTGAAGAACTTTATAACTTTCACATTTCTTCAGTAATGCCCACTTATGTCACCACAGCAGCTTCCAGTGAACAAATATCTGGAAGCAGCCTGCTTCCCAAAGTGATTCCCACTTTTGGCAGCACAATCTCCTCCACTCATGACACTGGGCCATCTCAGCATCAAATCTAATTAGAAACATTTTGCAGACCCTGGATGTTTCCACACAGATTATGCCTAGATAATTATGCAGGGTTTTTTTCTTCACTTATCCTAGATCTTGGCAGGAAAAGTAACAGTTGTCTGAGCTAACAGCAGGCTCATTAGGTGGGGAAAGGATGCCCAAACAAATATTTTATTGGGAAGCAAAATCTAAAGACTTCCACTTCCTCTGTATTTCTGAACTGTGCAAATAATTTCATGCTACCATCTTAATTTCTCAAAATTTATATGTGAAGACAGGGAACTGGACAATTTAGATTATTATAAACAGGTGCCCAGAAGAATGAGTATTATAAATGGTTCTCTAGCAGTAACAAAACAATAACCAAATCTGACACTATTTTTGCTGTGAGCTTTCAAATCTTGAAAGAAAGTCATGCTGAGAATGAAACTGATAAATTAATCTACTAAAACAAGAATAGAAGAAGTTAACCTGACATCACATTCTTTTGTAAGCAAGTTCCTCTGTGTGACTGAGCACCACAGCCCTATAAAATCCCTGGGTTTTATGATCCCCCAAACACGTGTGACCTGCTCTAGTGCTGCATTCAGAGAGTTGTTGCTTGGCTAAATAAGCTCAAATCCAGCTGGTTTTTGGTAACATCCTTCACAGTCACTCTGTCCCTCACAAGTCACACTTTACCTCTCGGCCAACGTAGGAACTGTTGCTTTCAAACACAATGGCTGTATAGTGGTGGCTGTTCTTGTCAAAAAGAGATGTAATATCACTGGACCTTTGGAGAAAAGCAAAGCAATTTAGTCCAGAATGCAATAGACCCACTGTTACTCATGGAGATTCCTTTTATAATCTCATAGCAGAACTGATAGTAAGAAAAAACTCACTTCGTTTTTGATCTTCTACAGTTTATTTAATTAATTGAGTGAACAGAGAGCAGCTACATTTGAAAGAAGGAACTTACAGCACTGGATCCAGTGGTGGGCAGGCAGGAGGTCTCACCTCCTGGGAATGGTTCTGGAGGAAGTCAATCATCATCTGACGGACTGTCTGCAGCTCTCGATCTGCTCCTGCTGGGAACAGGTTCCAAAAAAACCACAACCCTTCAGAAAACTGGGAAAAAATGACTCACATGAAGGTTTTCTGTGCATGTGGGTTTTGTCATGCTTTTCTGGGTCAGGTTTTTGCTTGAAATTTGGACTTAAAGCCCAGCATAATATTTGGCTGAGCAATAGGATTTAGTTGTAGGATTTCATTTTAATGTTGATGTGAGATCATATTTAAAAGCTGTCATTCCACTCCAAAAATTAATAAAACCTCAAGACTTTCCCAAATCTATCCATCTGCCTGCCTTGCTGATTTTCTCTTCAAACAAAGCTTGATTCTCAATCTGAACATTTTCACAGTAGTTGCCGTGGGCAACTTCAGCAGTTTTACTGCAATAAGGACATCAACCATGCATTAAAATCTGCCAAGGTGTATCATTCCTACCAAATGGAGAGGCCACAAAGCCATGGAACAAGAGGAGGAAATAACTGAAGTGTGAGAATATTTTATTTGCTTTAAAAGAACCACATTAAAAAGCAGAAAATATCTCAAATGCCCAAAAGGCATCACTAAGGTTCTCTTGTACAGGAAGGGTTAATGGTGCAGGTGGTCTCTCCTCTGACCTCTGGCCTTTTAAATGTTCATCCATAGAAAGGGACAACATTACTTTTGTCCCAGACAAACCACCTCAAGCTGTGATCCTGTCAAACCCTGGGATAAGCCTATTTTCAGTGAGCCACCATCTGAATAGGGGCTCTCCCAGTGCAACTCAGGATGCCTGGAAAGTGGCTGAGGGATCAAAAGGCACCAGAGTCAGGATTGAGCAAATTGGATCTTGTGCTGATGAGGGGTGTGGTGGAAAAAAAAAAAAAAAAGGATTTAAAAAAATTAACAAGCCATTTGTGAAAATTTAGAGCTACGTTAACAAAAAAAAAATTAGGAATGTGATCCCTAAGTTCTTGAAGAAATGTTTTGCCTGCCTAAAATTCTGATTAACGCTTCATAGAGTACTTGAAATATCCTGTCTTAAAGAGGTATTTAGTGTCCATCCCATTCCTGCCCAAAGTAATTGACAGGCAAAGGGGTTTTGCTTGTTGTGTGACATGGCCCTGGCTGACAGGAAAACTGCTCTGGGAATTTCTTACAGTAAAATGTTCTTACCTTGGTAATTTTCCCCAGTTGTAAACTGCTTTGTAAATGCTTTGAAGTACTGCGTGGGAGAAAAGAGAAGTCACTGTATCAGACAAAAACCCCCAATTTAGGAACAAAAATGGCTTTCAAGAGTTTATACTTTTACAGCTCTAACTACAAAACATTTTAATTTATCTGGTCAGGAGACAGTTATCCCTCTTAGCCTATGAATTCCAAAAAGCTGCTTCTCACCTACCTGAGGACAAGAGCAAAAATACCTTAATGCATAATTCACTGGTGTATATTGATCCTGCACTGCAAACATTAACCCAAACACAAATTAACTGATCACCAAATCAGTGCTACCGACTGTGTGTGTACTTGGAACACTATTCACATTTTCCCAACTCCCTCCAGTGGTTAAACAGGAGATCTAAAGGAGCTTGGTGCCTTCTGCTACAAAAAATAAAATGGAAAAGATTCAGTGTTCAATGAAGAGCGTATCACAATTTACACCTAAAACTCTGAAGAGTAAAAAAAAAAAAAAAAAAAAGAACCTGTTCTTATTATCAGGGTAAAAGATCACAAATCCTGCAGTGAAATGTCTCCTGTTCCCTCTCCTGTCATCACAAACAGTTTTCAATCCTCTCCATCCACCACCTTCTGCTCATACTTAATAATGTGATTATACAGACTGACTGAGAAGGTAAAAATTGCATTTAGACTTAAAAATGAGCAATGGCAGATACTTTTGGCTAATGTGGCATCCCCTTTAAAAGGTAGTTTAAGCAAACTATGAAATAAATCCCAAAATTAGTGAAGGAGCCATCAAGGGTAAATTTTTAACTGGTTGTGCAATCAGCTGTTTTCATGAGGCAATTTCAATGTGTTCCCTTTACTTTCACACACCCAAACTAAAAACATTATTAATAATCCTGTAAGATCTGAATTTGAAAGATATTTCTACAAATGGTTATTATCAAATTAAGCTACTGAAGCTAGGTGTTATTTACATGTGATAACATGATACTTTATAGAATGATATCTTCTTTCAATAAGAATTTTTCAGATTCAGAACTGGACTACTGCTCTAAACAGCTGCATCAGCTCTTGCATTCAGCAAAACCCCCTCAAATTCATCTTTTATCAACTCTGCTGTTTTCTCAGCAAAGCAAAGCAGAATTCCAGCTACAGAACAATGAGTGACACATCACTTTATGGTTTTAATTACTATAAAACATGCATCATTTGCCTAAGGCAGGATGTTCTGCCACTTACCCTAAAAGTTGGGTAATAGTGAATCCCATATTCTTTGCACGTCTCGTAGTTCCCTTCTTCCCCACAATCCAGCACTCCAACTCTAATTGCAGATTCCCAGTCTGGAAACAAAGATATCTTTCAATTTTCAGCAGAAGTGACCACGGATCCCAGCTGATGAATTACCTTGCTTCCCATGGAAACCAGCAACAGGACTCTGAGAGATTCCAGTGGCATAAAAATCCAGCCCTGGGTCGATTCTCATTTGCCATTCACTTCCACCCCCCAGTGTAATACAATCTACTGATTTTTAAAATAACTAAAACCTCCCTGTTTTTCTTGGCTGCATCAGTGTTTTCAATGCACCTGAACAAGGGGAATCCCAACACACAGTGCAGCAGTTGCAAGGGTGAATCCAGGAAGATGAAATCGGGGCCAACCCAGCACTTGCAAGGTACTGGATTGAATTCCTCAGCTTTTCCCATTAGCTGTGCTCATAAAAGAGAGCATGTAGAATATATATAACTGAATAAAATTCATCCAACACTTACTCATCCACATGGCTGTCAATTACAAACCCATAAATTTGATGCACCTTGTACTAGAGCTTTTTTAACAAGCTGCTTTTTCTCCAACTTACAATTTTCTGAGAGGCCTCAGAATCACACACAGCCCCCAGTTCATGTAGTGTCTACTGAAAGCTGTATTTATCTGGCAGTATTGTTCAGAAATGCATTAGTTATACCCAAAAAATACCTGAGATTTAACCAGAGTGTTAAATAGTTGAGTTTGAACATCACTCTGACTTCCCTTTATAGCAATAACCATGAGAGTTCAAGTATTTCCATAAGGATGCTTATATAACTTCAATAAAAGCTTTCAACTAACTTACAGCTTTTTCCTTCTCTTTTTGCTGGGAATTTATCTTTTTGAGCCAGGCTCTGCTGCAGCAATCACTTTAAGGAAGAACCACTCCAAGAGCATCCTGAGACAGTCAAGTTAAATCAAACCAGCTGTGGGCAGAATTTGAAGGTCCCCCACAATTCCCAACAAACTTTAGAAAGTGCTAAAATTAAACCTGCTTTTATAGCAAAGAGCATGAAAGCTTCATCAAGTTCAAGAGCTGATGGCCAGTTCTGGCCTAGCTGCCTCTGAAATTTAGCTTGACCTTTATTTGTCTTTGGAGGAGGCTGATGGGAGAGGTTTGTGCTGAAGGTGCCAAGAGCTGAGCGGGCACCAGGAGAGCCCTCAAACACTGCTGGAGCAGATGGGCACCTATTCACAGCAGCACAAAGGACACGACAGCCCATTTCAGCACACAAAAATGCAAAATACAAAAGAAAAGTTTGGCTTCTGGGTATCTCCCTCATTCAACTTTCACCACTCCTCCTCCTTTTTCCACCTGTCTGGATCCTCCTCCACGCCATGAATAGGGGCTCTCTGAACACAATGCAAATAACCCAGCACAACAAAGCAGCCCCACCCCAGCTAAACACTGGGGTTAAAGAGCACCAGCTGGGATGTGCTGCTTAAAATTCCTGCTGCTGGAAACGGAGCTTTTCCTTTCCAAGGGATGCCAGAGATGCTGCAGTGCACAGCCTACGCTCTGGAGTTACAGGGGCACTGTAGCCTGGGTTGGCTTTTTTTAAAAAATGCTGATTAATTTTAAATTAGCATTAGTGGTTTTGAAATACTGACTCACAAACGATGGGAAAGAGGCGGATGAGTGATGCATTAACCAACACAATCTCTGTTTATGCTAAACAAGCTCCAGTGAATGACAGGACTGTGCTGGACAAACTGGAATCCTGCAGGTGGATCAAACCTCCCGCTTGAGAAATGCCACGGAGCAGGAACTAGTGAATTAGAAGGAATACACTTTCTTTTCACAAACCTGGAGCATCCTCTCCAGCTGCGTGTTTTCCATCAGGAAGTTTCAGCCAGGGAGGTAAAAGACTCATCACAAGGCACCTCTCCCTCACAGCTACTTGAGAGTTGCCTATTTTGACACTTGGCTGTTTCCTGGATGATGACAAGGCGACTGCAGTTCACAAATGTGTTCAAAGAACAATTCCTAGTAGGAAATAATCATTGCTACATTTGGAGCAGTTACTCCAAATCCTGAGGAGTGGATCGATTCTTTGTATAATTCACAGGTTGTCTCATGTGGGATTTCCAAGGGTTTGTTACTACACATAATTCCAGCCCAATGATATTTTGCTGGATAGGCTTAATCATCTTTTAGACAAAAAAAAGGACAATTAACTCTAATGGCCACTTTGGCCACTGCTGTAATAAAATGAAATGTGTGATTAGGAAAGCAGCAGCACTGGCTGAGCTTAAAGCCTGTTCTGAGAGGGAGTATCAAAATAAAAACATAAATTACACAAAAGCAAGCACTGATCCTATTTTTCAGGAGGACTATGTTCTGCTGTGAAGTCTGCAATGGTAGTATTGCCAAAATGTAACAAATGAGAAATGAAATAAAAATTAAGTCTAGAAGCACAGGCCTTTTTTGGACAAAGCTGTTGCACCAATTTAATTGGATTTTGTTTGGACACCAAATCAGCAAATGCAACCCCAGTGACCTAGGAGTCTCCTAATGTAAATGAATCTGCATCCTCAAGGATAGCTTTAATATCCTAGCTGATGAGTAAATATTTTCGAAAAAGAAATATTGAGACAGATTAAGTGGGCAAAATGTTCTGGGTTTGGTTTCTTTGATGAAGCTACCAATGAAAAGTGTGACTGTTCTCAGCCTCCTCCTAAAATCCTTTAATTCCAACTCGAAAATGGAAACATTCTGCAGACAAGTAACACTGGAAGCAAATTGCATTTGCTGGAAATGCCAGTGTCCACAAACTTTCAAAATCCACTTTCTAAATGAAAGTCTTCATAAAAACTTAATGGATTAAAGGAAAGAGAGGCCTTTAACTGGCTGCAGTAATACAAGTGCATAATAGCATTTGCAGTTACCATGACTGCAGGTGAGAAAGAAAATATTTATTTGAAGAAGTCTTTACAAGTTACAGAAGTATCACACTGCTGTAATCCTGTGTAAATCCCTGTTTTATTTTGACCAAAGCTCTGGCCAGTTTGGGCTCTCCATGTTCTCCACTGCTGTGCTCAAAGACCTCCTTGTTACTTCAAAGAAGGAGAACATCTAATATTATTTTGGCCACAAGCAGATCAAAGCACTAGAGAAAATGTTACATAAACTTATGCAAATTAAACAGAAAAAAGTCACTGGTTTATAAACAAACCTTTCAGGCAAGTAAGGAGCATCTGAAGTGCTCTGAAAACCATGACTGCTCTGTGTTTCTCTGCTTTTGAGTTTTTGCTCATCAATCACAATTCCTCAGCATGTGATGAGTTCATCAGGACCTATTTTTGGGTGGGTTTCCACTTCCATGTATCTAAATGTACACCTAATACTGCACCTACATTTCATGTGAGTTGTTAACACTTTTCAGAGTGTCACAGAACAGCCAGAGCTCTTCACTCCCTCTCCAAGTGAAACCATGAGCGCATTAGAACTGCTGTCTCCATCCTGGAAAGGTCTCTTGGGTGAAATGTGAAATTAAGAGTAGTTTAAAAGCCTTTTGCACTGCTATATTAAGCATAACATTTCCTACAAATTTGATCTCAGGTTTCCTCCCCAGCAGAAGTACTGAACTTTAATCGATACCTCAGGGGCCTGTTTGTTTCTTTACATCTACAAATAGAGTAAAACACTTCAGCACCTGTCAAAAGAACTCAGCAGGCTAAGACACAGCAAGGCAGGTTCCTCAGCATAAGCTGTGGAGGCCACCATTTCTTTTAAAGTCACTAATTGACATCTGAAAACCTGTTTCTCACTTTGCTTGATTTTTGTATTATTTCCTGGTGATCCTTTTCCCCCTTTGAGCCCATCCACACTACACTGAATTTGCAAGATATAAATCAAGTGTGTGCATGGCCCTTCCAGTACCACAGTATTTTTTTGCTTATCCTCTGAAACAAGCTGTTCTCCTTATAAAACATTTAGAAGGCAAACATCATGCCTTCAAGAGTTCAGTCTAAACAAACCTCGGGTACACAGGGACACTTGCATGCAAACCCACAGCTGGACTGCTGTGTGCGTGCAAGGTGGGGTTTTATCCCTGGATTCCCTCAAAACCTTAAATTTGGAGTTGTGCATCCACCATCCACACCTTGCTCTGTCCCATGTGCTATTTTGGCTGTGTGGCACCACCGGAGCAGAGGGATGAGGGTGATGCTCACACACCGAGGTACAACCAGAGCAGAGGGATGAGGGTGATGCTCACACACCGAGGTACAACCAGAGCAGGGGATGAGGGTGATGCTCACACACCGAGGCACAACCAGAGCAGCGGATGAAGGTGATGCTCACACAACCCCCGGCCATACGTGGCACGGCCCACAGGTGACACAGTGACCGAGGCCCCGCGGTCACCCAGCCCAGCGTCCCTCGGGGCACCGCCGCGGCCCTGCACCGGCTCCGGGCACGGCGGGAGGCCGCGAAGGGCCGCGGGACAGCGGCCGGGCCGGCGGGGCCGTGTGCGGTGACCCGGTCCGAGCCTCACCTTTGACGTCCCCCGCCAGCGCCCTCCAGGTGGGCGCGAAGGCGATGCAGTGGCCGCAGGACGAGCTGTAGAACTGCACCACCCAGGCGGCCGAGGAGTTGAGCAGCGCCGGCCGCACGGAGCCGGCCGTCAGCACGGTCAGCGGGTCGTGGCCGGGCCGGTACAGCCGCGCCGTGGCGGCAGCCGCCAGCAACACCGGGAGCAGCGCCGGGAACAGCACCGGGAGCGGCAGCGGGAGCAGCGCCCGCCGGCCCCCGCCCGCCGCCGCCATGTTGGGACGCGCGGAGAGGGGCGGGGCGGGGCCGCGCCATAGCAACGCGCCGGCCATGGCGGCCCGGCCTGAGGGGAGCGGCGGTGTCCCGAGGGGAACGGGGACTGTCCCGTGACCCTGAGAGGAGCCGGCTTTGTCCGTGGCCCTGAGGGGAGCGGCGGTGTCCCGT
>VZRV01006667.1:0-13104 GCA_013398115.1 Falcunculus frontatus | reverse complement strand
TGGCCTCCGAGGGGAACGGGAACCGTTCCGTGTTCCCTGAGGGGAGTGGGGATTGTACGTGGCCCTGAGGGGACCGTCCCGTGTCCCCTGAGGGGAGCGGGGATTGTCCGTGTTCCTAAGGGAAGCAGAGATCGCCCGGTGTCCCTGAGGGGAGTGAGGGCTGTCCGTGTCCCCTGAGCGTTGCAAAATACGGAATATATAAAATTTTTATTTAAAAAGAATGTTTTTTGATTTAATCCGTGAAACAGAGAGCAGCCAACAAGGTGTAAGTGAGGTCCAAGTGTTAGAAAAACACTCGTCACTGAAGTGGCCACACACGGGCCNTGAGGGGAGCGGGGATTGTCCGTGTTCCTAAGGGAAGCAGAGATCGCCCGGTGTCCCTGAGGGGAGTGAGGGCTGTCCGTGTCCCCTGAGCGTTGCAAAATACGGAATATATAAAATTTTTATTTAAAAAGAATGTTTTTTGATTTAATCCGTGAAACAGAGAGCAGCCAACAAGGTGTAAGTGAGGTCCAAGTGTTAGAAAAACACTCGTCACTGAAGTGGCCACACACGGGCCCAGGTTGCCCAGAGAGGGTGTGGAGTGTCCCTCTTTGGAGATATCCCAAAGCCACCGGGACACAATCCCGTGCCATGTGCTCTGGGATAACCCTGCTGGAGCAGGGAGGTTGCACTCCATGACCCACTGTGCTCCCTTCCAGTCTTACCCACTCTGACCTTCTGTGAGATCACTCGGTGGCCAAATTTATGTGACAATTGGTATAGAAAGGGACGTTTTAACTTCACGAATCTTCTCGCTGAGTAGAGATGAAAGCAGGGCAGGCTTTGGGTTGAGAGCTCTTTCATCCCGAAGTACCTCTCCCGGCAGGGAAGAGCCATCTCTCCTCAAACTGAAGCTCCAATAAAAGGCTGTGCGTAGGCAGTTTGATAGAAGCTCTGTCCTTGTCATAAATTCAGGCTGGATGAGCACTAGTAATGGATTTTAGCACCTTTTTATATCTCTAGCCCAGTATGGAAGTCTCATTTCAAAGTACAGGCTCAAGAATTTTCATTACATTAATGAGAAGCAGAAACCCAACAACATGTCCAGAGAAGGGTTTCAGAGAAGTTTAAAAACTCAGATAATGAAAGACTGAGATCTCTGAAGAAATAATTCTTGCTTTTTACTCACAAATGCTTCCTTTAATCCTTGAAGAACAAGTGGGAAACAAAGGGGGTTAAACTCTTACTTCAGGCCCATCAGGGTGAATTCAGGGTTAGAATCTATTTTATCATTGTTTGTGGCCAGCAACCCACAAACAGTACAAGAATAAAATTCTGCCGCTTTTGCCTTTTCCTGATCCTACCTTTTATTTGGCCATTAATATCTGGAGTGGTTCAGCCATATCTTTTGATCTCTATCCGCAGCTACAACCTAAATGGTTTCTCATATCACGGCCCAGCTTTGGGGTTTTGTATCTCTATTTTTCCTGGGTACAGCAAGCGACAAAATAGATGGCTACAAAAGCAGAACCCAACAGCTTCCAAGCATTGAAAAATCTTGAAGCAGCTGCTAATTAGGATTTTAAAAATCTGCAGTACCCAAGATATTTTAGAGCACATTTTATTCAGAAGAATTGTTAAATGTATGAAGATGAAAGAGATGGATTACAGGAGAATTAAATGTAGGGTTTAACTGAGAAATAATCATTTTCTATGAAAGATAATGACTCCTCTTGAGGCTAGTATCAAGATTTATTGACCCAGGAGGTTAATATTGATCAAACCCAAGGCAAACAAAATATTAGACCTTGAAGGAGAGTAATCTTGATATTGAAGCCTTGCCACTGAGTGAACAGGTCAATATATCTGGGTGCCGGAATCTCAGGTTTTGAACACAGAATGGTGGGGGATATTAAACATGTCTGACATGTTCTATGTACACACTTTTTATTCTCATCAGCAGCAGATACTTTATAGCTGTGTCCTTTCCCTGCAGAGCAGGGTTCAGGCTTCACTCACAACCCTCATTGCAAATGTGATGGGTCTCTGCCTCAGGTGTAACATAAGGCTGAAATCAAACAAGTCCTTCAGCTATTTACTCATATCTAAGTGATATTTTTAATAGCTTTCACTCCAAACACAAGGAGGCTGCTGCTGCTGCAAAACCAGAGTGAGAATAAACTGAAAAACCAGAGTGCTGCAATATATAGATTTGTCATTGTGTCCAACACTCTGGAAGTCCAGGAGAAAAAAAAATGAGTTAAATTCTGCTATAAACTGACAACAAAAAAAGAAGTAACTTCTGTGGATTAACTAATCAATGAGGATAGAAGTCAGAGACAAGGAAATGCACCACTAAAGACATGAAAATAGTTTATAGGATAAGATCACCAGTTAATGCTCTAGGGGCAGAAGTTGCCTTTTTATTTCTGTTCATACGGCAACAAGCAGGGGAAGGTTTAATGTGCACAGCAAAACAAAAGTGCACCCATTCACTGCTGAGAAGAGCAGTGTGTAGAATATAATCTGCAATTCTAATTGATTTCAGTGAAAATAAATAAAAGAAGCCATGTGTATCATATTTTATTCAGAAAACAAGTACAGAACCAACTAAGCCAGCAGTATTTAAAAATACAAACATAAAAGGTCTTTCTATTCCCCCAATCAGATTTTAAGTATTGTATTTTTAAAGATAAATTATATGTAAACTTAAGATTTATTTATCCTGATTTTAATTTTATTTGAAAGACACCCTGAATGAACGGGATTGGAAAAAGTCTGATCTCTTTAAAATAAATTTTTTAATAATGAACAGTTTCTGAATTCCAGTAAGAAATATTTGCACAGTGTTTATTTTAAAAAGAACTAACAAAAATTTGGTCTTCTCAATGCAAAATATATGGGACCAAAACAATTAACGTAGTGAGCATTTACCACGCTGAGGAAATGCTTCTATTTCCTTGTTAAAATCTTGATTTTTTCCAGTTTTGCCAATACAAAAGGAGTATTGATTTCCTCTGTTTTGTCTATTAAAGTACATTCTCAGCACCCCACATTTGGACGTTGTAAAAATTCAATGGGCTCACATGAATTGCATGATAAATAACCCAATTACGGGCAAATATCTAATTGTCAGGAATTGAAGGTGCTGATAGAAAAGTCTTCAGTTTAAAGTGCATTACATCAGTATTTGTCTCATTTACATAAAATTGAAGACATTTAACCTCAACGTCTGGCTCTAGGTCCTGCCATTCCATGTGCCACCTCTCTGAAACCATCTCCAGGCTCCTTTTAACCAGTTCCACAGTGTATTAAAAGAAAAAAAATGGTGCACAGTCACCTTTAAAACAGGCTTTTTTTCAGATAAATCTTATTGAGAACTCTGATTGTATCAAGGATCAAACAATCAAATATGGCTTCAGTCATCCTCATCTTCACTGTTAATTCATCATCACCATAAGAAGTCCACTGAGATTCTTCTTTACGGAGCTCCTGGATCTAAAATATAACATGGAAAGGAACTTTTACTTCAGGAATAAGAGGGTCACAAAAGTCCTGAGACAGTGCACCTCATCCAACAACTTTACATATGCATCATTAATTTAATTTAAACCACTCACAAGAACTGGAAATACTGGATTATTAATTCACTAAAAGGAAGGCAGTAATTTGACGTTCTGAAGTTAATTTAAGTAAGTGTGATTCTCACAAAAGGATGAGAATTTCTAGTTTAAATCTAGAGGAAATAAACAAATCCCCATTGGAAAGTCTGCTTACCAGAATAAGGTCCACTCTGTCTCTCTTACAGTTTCCATACTTGGTCATATTTAGGAATTTTCTTTTCATTTCTAAGTCATTCTTTTCCAGGCTCATTATTTTAATAATTTCACCCTGAACAAAGGTCTACAAAATAAAGAAGGCTGAAAAGAACTCTCCTCATAGGAATTCTGGTGCTGTGAAGGTTCCAGATGAGTGACAGGTGCCAGTGTGAAGATCCAGCTTTGAGTCCAGAAATATCCCAAAGTTTAGGGGACTGATCTACAGGCATCTGATCACTACTGGCCAACCAACACATTTTAGTCATAATATTACTTTAGAGATTACACACAAAATAATTAGGAGAGTTTAAAGGCCTGTTCCCATTCTTAACTCCACACGTATGGAATATTTTCACTAATCAGCTCAGTCTGTATTTGTTCAGGCATTTCAAAGTAATTCTGTTTTCTTCTCCCATCACCTCAGTTACACTGCTGTAATCATCCCAAATCTCACCTTTCTTTTTGCCATTGCAGCGTCTGCTCTTTTCACTGATTCTTTTTCCTGTACTTTACATTTCTTTTTCCTGTACTTTACATTTCTTTTTCCTGTACTTTACATTTCCAGCACATACCTTGACATCACTGACATCCATCCTTCTGCAGAGATCCCTCCTGGAACAGTGAGATCCCACATTTTTTTTCATCCATGGGAGCGTATTTGGCTTTGCAGTCACTTGATGTTCTGCACACAGCAACTCACAGCTCAAATCAAATATAACCTGTAACAAACTCAGCAGGACATTGAAGTCAGGAGACCTGGATTCCAGTCTACAGCATTCCATGGAACTTGGCTTTCCTGAACAGACCCAAACCAGACACTGGTCAGGTGTCCAAGGTCTTACGGTGGAAATCTGGCAAAAGTCTGGATTCTCTGCAAGGACATTTATTCTACTGGAATTATTCTGCAGCAAATTGCAAAATACTCCTGGTAGTAGCTTTCAGTGTCCCTTTAGCTACATTTAGTGTTAGCAGCTGGAATAATATTAAATATTAGCTAATATGAGTCAGCCTACAGAACACTACAAAAGTTAATTATCAGTTAGTGCTTTAAAAATACCTGATTATACATCCTTTTGCTTTCTGCTTCCAAATCATTCCCTAGGAGATCATTATATTCAAAGTACTTTGGCACATTGATGTTCCTGAAACTTGAATTTATGTTCTCTGGGGTCCATAATTCTTCCACAGCATATGCAGACAAATTCTTAGCATAAGAACTGTTATGTGGTATCACAAGAGGAACTTCCACAGTTTTCTTCCAAGGAGCTGAGTGCCACTGGTCTAATTTGTACAAGTACTGCTTTTGTGTTTGTCTCACCAGCATATTTTGGTCAGGATTAGGTTGATCAAAATCTTCAGAGCTTCCAAAAACACCAGCATCAAGGATTTTTAAAAGGAACTTCAATAGAGAGAAAAAGAAAAGCCAGATGACATATCCCATATTTTCAGAGGTATTGAGATTGTTAGCAACTGATTAAGGTTACACTTAAAACCATCTTATTCATGGGCTCAAAGTAAGGCTTACTGATGTATTATCAAAAAACCCCAAACCTATTTTAACTGTGTTTGGCAGAATACAGAATTAAAAAGAATTACAGTTCTGAAGTTCCATGAAAATTTTTGACATTTAGCTATGTTTTTGTTCTAAATGTGGAACTGCTCTCCCCACCACCACCCTCAAAGCAATTTTCTCACATCAGTTTTGAAAACAGATACATTTCAATAAACTCACATTTTCTTTGTTTGGACCATACACGTGCTATCCATTGGCTACAGGATAATTCCCTAAATGAGGAATGGGTCACATGAAGTGAGCAATCTGGTTCCTAACATTGACATGATATAATTTTTATGGATGATGAAAAATTGGGCCACACAAATTCTTGCCTCTACAGACCCAGCTTCAGGGCCAACACTTGAAATAAAAATGTTCTCACTGTACTTACAGGCAAAGGGGTTGGAGAAGTCTCTGGAGATAAATGAAGTACCTTGTCTGCTTTTGATCTGTGTTTTCTTTTAATCTTCTTATATTCTTTAACTGCATCGTCTATAAATTTAGTTACAATTCTGTCTGTTACTGTGTGACAACCATGAATGCAAAGCGTATCAAAATCACCCAGTGAAACATCAGAAACCTTTGCTGATGGTTCAGATAAAGCAGCAACTGAATTTTCTTTGAGGAGAAACGGTTTCTGATTGTCTTCTTGCCTTAGGCTTTGGCCATAATTCATCATGTCTTTTTCAAAGGCACTTTTATATTTGTGTTGAGCTGTTTCAGAAAATGCAATTAAAATGTCAAACAGAAGTTTTTTACTGAGTTCACTTGCAATATCATCAGCAAGTTTAATTCTTTTCTGATCCTCTACCAAGCAACAAATATTTTTGCTTGTGTTTACCTCATCTCTCTTGCTTTTCTTTGGAAGAGCATCTGCAAATATCCTTTGTTTTACTTGTGTCAGTCCTGTTTTTTCTTTATCTGACCCCAAGCACATTAAGTTATTTTGACAGAGGAAATCATTACAGTTGCACTGGTTGGAATGGGGAAACTTCTGCTCTTTTCCAGACAGCAAGGCACTGTGTAACCTAGACTGGTTTTCTTTCACTTCTGAACCTCCTGCACTGTTTGTGTCTTCTGCTTTCTCCTCTGCAAACCCCATTCTCTGGACATCATCTTCAAAATATTTGCAGTCTCCTTTGAGGGAGTCATCATCAAAGTCATCATCATAGAAGGAATCAGAGTCTTCTTCATCCCCCATGTAACTGGAACTACTTTTGTTAGCCCCCACGAGGTGTGAAATCTCATCAGGTCTGACAAAGACCCCACAGTGCTGAGCACACTCAAAATACTTCACCCCTTCATAAGTTCCAGCATTGTCACCTTCAGCTTTGTCCAGTGCAACACCAGCCCAATGGCCACTGCCAAAATGAGTCTGGCCTTTGAACATCAAAGTTCCAGGCTGGCTCTGCTTTACCAACACTCTGTCCCCAGTTTCAAATGATGATAATGGGTCATCACTGTCCTCCTCAGCATTGGGCAGCTTTACATATGTTTTGCATTGTTTCATTGGGAATTCAGGACTTTTAATTCCACCAGAAGAATTTGTATTCGACACAGGCAGAAACTCCAAATGCTGCAAAGGCATCTCCTGTTCTCTGTGTTGGTGTTCTGATAAACAGCTGGAAAGGGCTGTAAATGTAGATTGTTCTGAGAGACAACCACCCCGAGTTGAAAAAGCACCACTTGTCTCTGTACTGAGGAGGGGAAATTCTTCAGGCATGATGTTATCAGGTAATGGGGGTAATGCATCCATTTTCAGTGATATATCTTCATCCATGCCCTGACTAGACTCTGAGCCTGTCATTTGTTCCGGTGGAGATGGGAAATAATCCGTGCTGGAGGCAGGATCACCATTTTTCATTGCATCTGCACCTAAAGGGGGAGGAGGAAGATCTTCACTTGGAAATGACAAATCCTTTTTGTTAGAGGATGGCAAGTCAGCACTTCCAGAGGACAATACTTCATCCACAGGACACAGAATTTCTGACAAGGTATCCTCATCAGTTGGAGGGAGACCCTTATCACCAGTGGAGGTTGCATCAGTGCATGAAGGGCTGGCAGCTGCATCATTCCCCAGTTTTGGGATCTCCTGAGAACGGGGTTTTTTTCTGCTGCAGCTTTGTGAGGCACCCAGGTGTGGCTCATCCACTCCCTCAGAAAGGTTTTCAGACTGGGAGGAACGTGCTGGCTCAGTTCTGGAGGCATTTGCTCTGTCTGCTGGAATGAAAGAAAGCAAGTGATCGGTGCAGCCATGATCCAATGCATCTCCAGGGTATTTCTGGGAGAGGGATGAAGTCTCAGCTCTGTCATCTTCAGGCAGCTCACGTTCATTGTGTTTGTCACTAGGTGATGTTTCCTTTCCATTGCTTATTGCTATTGGCATCTCTTTTGAGAGATCAGCAAACACATCCCCACTGTCACAGACAAACTCTTCTGGAACACTGGCATCTGTGTCCTCTCCATGTTTCAGCTCTAATTCCAGGTCTGAAATGGAACTTTTCGAGATGTCGATCCGAACTGCAGACACTTTCTGAAATTCTGGGGGTGAAGAGCCTGATTTGGCACTTTCACATTTCAAAAAGAAGTTGTTTGATTTGGACAACGATTTGGTGGAAGTTAATCCTTCAGAAAATGCTTTTAAATTTAGTTCTTCATCAGAAGCTTCATGAGAAATAAGGTCCAAATGCTTCAAACATTGACTGGCATCCACCTGATGGATCTCAGAAGGGACAAGCACTTCCACTTCTTTAACTGGAACATTTAAAAGAATTTGTTTTTTAAAATCAGCATTTTATAAAAAATATTTTATAGAAGAGAGGTTGCCGATATATCACCTAGGATACAAAAATCTATAGCGCTCCTCACTATGCTATCTAGGAGTAAATTAGGAACTGGACTTTACGATCCTTGTGGGTCCCTTCCAAATCAGGATATTCTATGATTCTATGAAATGCAGAAAGATGGCTCATTAGAAGAATGACAGAAATAGGAAATACTGCCACAATATGTAAATATTTCTATGACAGAGATTATGCATACTCAGAACTATGTAAATGATATGACTGACTCATATATAAACAGACAGTTTTATTGTTTACCTGTCCTACTGAGAGTAAGAAATATGAACAGAGGATAAAACCTGGAAACAAAAATAACTCCAGCATGTCCTGTCCAAGGCTATCTTCAAGTGATCTATGTTCTTTTAAAAAGAACATCCTTAAATTCTTGAAAAACTGCCTCAAAAGAGGGTAAATTGTTAATGACACAATCAGAGTAAGTTATGATTTTGTTCTGGGGAAGCAATATAATCATATCTCTTAATAAACCTCTGAGAGATCCCCACCATCTTGCCCAGCAGTGATTTATACATTGGCTATAGTGAGCAAGACACATTGGTAATAAATGAGAAGATTGTCTCTCTTTCTGTCTGGATTAAAGTTTGATTGAAGTGGTTGAAACAGATTGGACATAATAGCATTAAATATGATTGACCTGTTCCTTCAAGAGTATTTTCTGCCTGAACCAGGCATGAGTTACACCAAGTAGGAAGGATCCCCAGGCCTTTCACTGGGTACTTGCTGCCACATGGATTAATATCTTCATTATCTTTAGGATCAGTGTTTGGGGTTGAAAGAAGTGCCTTTTCCTCCAGCACAGATTCCTAGAATGTAAATATTTAGGAGACAGAGTTAATGTCTTAAGGAAAAAGTGCACATAACCAACACACATATGTTGAGTTCATGTTCCTAAGTGCCAAATGAGTCTTGTGCTGGTCCTGTTTTAAGGCAAATGTAATCTGGGACACCCTTTCTTTGGGCATTAATGTAATTCCAGAGGTGATTCTTACCAGAAATGCACCCTTTTTGTCTTCTATTGTAATGAGTGTGGCTCTAGGTTCCATCCCAGCTGAATTTGTAGGTTCCAGAGGTAAGAAACTGTTATCCTGAGCCCTAAAGGACTGCTCCAAACCTGGGGACTCCTCCAGCTGTTTCTGGTGTTGTACCAATGACTCCTTGTTCTCAGTAGAAAAGCTGTAAACAGACAAGGAATTAATGATTGGGAGTTGTTTTTGTGTTTCCAAATTAGTCAAGCACAACAAGAAGCATTTAATTTGTATCTTTATTGATTTCCTATGGATTTGCCATGGCTATCTCTAGAGTGTTCACACACACATTTTTAAACCAGCAAATGAGTAAAGCCAGAAGCATTCTGAATAGTGTGTTTATTTCTCCATTCTCCTCCCTCTCACTTGATCCTGTATTTTATATAATCAGTTTTCTAATCTGCATAGACAAGAACAGGAGGAGACTGAAAAAAATCATCAGCACTTAAAAAGAAAAACCAGGATCAAACTTTGAACCTGTTTGCCTTCTCCATTTCCAATCAATTATAGCACATCAGATTTCAATAGTTCTCGTTAGATTTTTCCACTTTAAATATTGCATCATAACTTTATGGACAGTTGGGACATCAGATACTGATTGTGATGGTAACTTTGAGCTTTCTTCTTACTGCAGAAGCACGAGGCAACATGATTCATACTCACAGGATTTTCCATTAGAGGTACAGTTCTAAAATAGACAGTTGAGTAAGTTATTCTGTCCAGGAAAAAAAACCATGTGGGTTTTTTGGTTTTCTGACTTGTTTTTACTTTAATCCCTATTAATACTTTTTAAGGTGTAAAAAGGAGACCTGTGTAGTATTCAACATCACTGATGTTTAAGGACTTCAAAATAAATATCCTAATTCAGAATATATATTCCCAATTCTTAGTTAAAAGTTTGTACATTTACAATAATTACAAGTTTCTGTATCCCTTGTTTCTAGTCTTTGACATTCATTAATAGAGCCCCAAACCAGCAGCTTTTTCTGCATGTTGGTAATTTATTATTTCACTTGCTTTCAGTTTTAAAAGTATTTCCCAATCCTTTCCATTCCCTTGCAGCCCTGCTTAATAACTTTTTTCCTGATCAGTATAAAATATGAACACACCCATACAGGTGGATAAATAGCATAATTACCACTCTGCACTCCTACACAGCACAGAGATCTGTGGACAATCAGCCAGAATTTGGGTGTATTTGAGTTCCACCAGCCCCTGGCTGCTCCAGACTCACACCAATATTCACTGTTCTCCTATGAGCAGCCTTGTCAGTAATAAGAAGTGAAAGCACAGCCAAGAAACCTTTTAAAGATTTCTCTGACTTGTAATCAATAACACCATGAATTATAGATCAGTTCCATGCAGGGATTTATTTGAAAGCCTTTCCCTGTGGGGACTTAAGTAAATGCACAAACCTGACTCACCACCCTGCTGAAGCTCTGGGTAACACTGAATGAAAGGGGGTTTTAATTCATATAGATAAATACATGTCTTTAACTGCTTTTTCTCTTCCTGAAGCAAGCTAGGTTTTTGTTCTGAGCAGAGTGGATGCTGTTGGGTTCTCATTCACACTGCTCAGCTCCTCCAGCCCAGAGGGAAGCAGACAGGGATGCAGGGCACACAGCTCCTGGGGAACAGGAGGGTGGTGGTTTCTCAGTCTGACTAAACTCCTGAATTATAGCTCACTGTAGACATTTGACATGACACCTCTGTGCTTCAGTTTAAGCATAAAATTCAGCCCTATGTATTACAAAATCCTTCTGTGGTTAAATCCTCAGTGAAGCACAGACCTGCTCTGAGGGGCTAAGTGATACAGAGGCTCAGAGCCAGAGGATGAGAAAGGAGTGAATTTTGCCAATTAAATCAATACATTTCTACTCATTCCATATGGGTATTGTGAAGCCTAATTAACATATAGTTGCAAAGTGGTTTGGGTTTGTAGTTAAAAGCCACCATGAAAACATGAACTATCATTAGCAATCGTGGGGCATCATTAAAGGTGCCCTGAGGAACTCACCACTTGGGACAGAATGATAAGCAGTGATCTTGATTTATCAACTGCTTGAACACAGAAGCTTTCAAAATTTATCATCATAAACTCCCTCTTTGGAGTATTTAAAGCTCACACAACTATCTGGGACATACCTGTCTCCATCTTCTCCACTGCATTGGGTCTTATCTTCAGCAATCACTGAGAAAGGTTTTACTTACCCCTCGTATTTCTTGTTCTGTTTATTCTTTAGCTGGACACAAGTGTCTTTACTCCTTGACTGTGACTTTGTAGCCTCTTGGTTCCCAGCCAAACTGTGCAGCTTTTCCTGGAGTTGTGCTGTTGAATGCTGTATCATTAAGATTTCTCTCTGCTGCTTTAACAAAAGCTTCCTTTCTCTATGGGCTGCCCTGTGGATGTTTTGCAGGTGCTGGATTTCTGCCTATGCAAAGCAGAGAAAGGAAGAAGCATAACAGACTGAAGAAAACAAAGAGCAACTTAAAAATATGTATGTTTCTTAACATAGGGCACTATTAATCCCAAAATACCATGAAAATTCAATATGTAGTTTTCTTCCCTTTTTTATAAAAAAATTTGCAGTTTTATTTTTCACCAGGGGTTTCACCTGTGAAAACTGATGACAGGTAAAGGGATATTTTGATGGGGTGTAAAGAGCTGAGACTTTTAAAAATGAATTGTCTTCAGATCATTCAAAACTATGAGGTGCTTGTGGTTTACACTAGGAATTCCTTTAGTTAAAGGAGAGGCTTGCACTATGTAAGGAGCAGGACAGAAATTTTCTGACTACCAAGTGTAATTATGAGCCCTGCATAGCGGAATAACTGAGACTATAAAACTAGCTGTCAGATTAATTTAATATATTTCAACATCACAAGCATAAATCAGTGGAAACCTACATTATATGACCTGTTTGTTATGGCATAAATGGAAAAATCCACAATAACAGTGAAGTAGCAGAAGTAAAAAAAAAAATGTTTTCTTTTATCCAAGATTTACAGACTGCTGACTTTGGCACAAAACCCACCTCACTGAATGTAGGAAACATGCAGAATAATGGACGCAAAGTGAATTTTAAATTTTTTTTTAAACGCAAACCACACTTGCTCCAGCAACTCCAGACACCTCTCTGTGCTGCCTCCTCCCCGTGTGTCCTAGGTTACAATATAAGATGTAACCAAAAGCATGTATTCTATCACCATCTTCATAAACAGGTGGGGCAGTGTTTGTTATCTGCTACCATGACTCACCCTTGATAACTCCCTCCGGGGGTTATCTCCTGTTAATGGGCCCATCAATGCCTTGCCTTGTGACTCACCATCCCATTGTGAGATGCTCCGCCCAGGAGGAGGAGCTGAGAGTTCCCATCTGTATATAATCAGAGGTTTGGAATAGCACAGATGGCCCTTACCTACGGGATTCCCGGAGGACTAGAGCTACACCACTGGACCTTCAGGCGAAGACCAGACTCTTTTCTACAGGATCACTGCTTCAGCAGGACCATCTGGACTGTTACCAACATCCTGACCGACAGGGTGCCAGGTTGTATTCTGACTCTGTCAGTGTTATTTCTTTCCTTCTTCGTACTACTGCATTTATTTTTACCTTTCCCTATTAAATTGTATTTCTGACTTGGAGTCTCTCACTGGTTTGCTCTCAAACCTCAACATATTTTGGCGCCCAACGTGGGGCTTGAGGGGTACTGAGGAAAGTCAGAATTACAATTTTGTATTGTAGAAGCCACCTATTCGCTATGATACTCAACATGCTCACATGGGTCTTGTACCTAGCTCTCTATATTTTTCCGCATGTGGGGAACTACCTGCCTCTTGTAATGCTCCTGTGTAGACCAGGG
>VZRV01006666.1:750978-774226 GCA_013398115.1 Falcunculus frontatus | reverse complement strand
TGAGGTGGCTTGTGCTCGGTCTGTCAGAGCTGGGGCAATACAGAAGCTCCCGAGATTACAGGCTGGCGTGCCTGGGTTCGCAGAATCACAGAATTGTTTGGGTTGGATAGGACCCGTGGAGAGCACCCAGTCCAACCCCCCTGCCAAAGCGGGGTCACCCGGAGCAGGTGACACAGGAACGCGTCCAGATGGGTTTGGGATGTTTACAGAGAGGGAGACTCCACAACCTCTCTGGGCAGCTGTTCCAGTGCTCGGCCACCCTCAACGTAAAGAAGTTCTTTCTCATGTTGAGGTGTTTGTCTTGTGTTTTAGTTTGTGCCCATTACTCCTCGTCCTGTCACTGGGCACGACTGAGCAGTGGCACCATCCTCTTTGCACCCGCCTTGGAGATATGTGTATGGATTGACGGGATCCTCTCTCAGCCTTCTCTACTCTGGACTAACCAGGCCCAGCTCCCACAGTCTCTCCTCGTCTGAGAAGCTCCAGACTCCTCATCATCTTTGGGGCCTCCGCTGGATCCTCTCCAGTAGCTCCTTGTCTTTCTTGTACTGAGGAGCCCAGAGCAGACTTCACCAGCTAAAGCTACCTCCCACCAAAGGCCTGAGGCAAGAAGCACTTTTAGGGCCAGCCGTGCTGCAGGAGTTGCCGGACCCTCCTTTATCTCTTTATTTAAAAGGCAGCGCAGCCCCCCGGGGTTGAGCCCCTGGACTTGGGCTCATTCCATTCCTCCGCGCCGCCAGGGAGCGCGCTGCCACTCCCTCACCGCTCCCGCCTCACGGCGCGCGCATGCGCGGTGATTCAAACGCGATGGCGGCTGAGGCGGCTCAGGGTTGAGGGGAAGCGATCCACGCCCGGCCCCTCGCCCGCCCGCCGCTGCCTTGGCACGATGTCCTCGAAGGGCAGCGACACGGCGGCGGACGGACAAGTGCCTAAAACTAAGCGGAAAGGTAGCGTGCGGTGGGGGCGAACCCGTGCTGCCTGAGGCGGGAGCCCGGCCCGGCCGAGGTGGGGATCCGACCTAAGGCGGGAAGCCCCGCGGCGGGCCCGGCTGAGCTCTCTTTGCCGCTCTTTCAGGAGGAAGAATCGTAGAGTCTCGCTACCTGCAGTTCGAGAAGAAAGACAGCAAGAAGGCACCGGGACTGCGGAGCTCAGATGTCTCACAGCGAAAGGAAAAAAAGGTGTGAGATCGGTTTGGACGTGTGACAGCGAGACCTGGGGGAAAACTGACTCTGCTGGGGTTATGAGGGAGTTGTGGTGTGTTACCAAGTGGGAGCTTGAGACTGTATTCGGTGACTTGCAAAGCACCAAGATGCCCTGGGATTTAGTTGTTTATTGTCAGCGTTTACGTTGAAGGTAAGATATATTGCTGATTATGTTCTGTCTTAGCTGTTTCTTTATTGTCAGGAATCTTCATCAAGTTCCTCTTCATCAAATGCTTCTCTGCCGTCTTCTAGAACTGGAGCAACATCGGTTCTTTCTCAGAAATGCAAAACTTCTGCTGGTGAGTTTTACCAGTGTTTAAAAGCTATTCTTTTGTATTTCCAGCCTATGAAACTCTTAACTACTCTAAGATATTGATATTTTGTGTTACTTGCATCACTGATAGTTATTATTTGTATGCAAAGGAAGTTAAGAAACTTGATGTGGGACTAAGAGAAACCAGGTCCTGGATCCGGAATTGAGTGATTGGGTTGTCTAAAATAAATATCTTTCCTGCCTTCTGCACAAGGTTTTGAACTGTTCTTTTTCTATGCCCTCACCATTACTCCACTTTTTTTATTTAATCTTTCTGGTAAACCAAGTGTGAGTGACTAAAAATCTCTGTCTGCAAAACCATCCATTTTTATTTCTTTTGTTACTACCGACAGTTCCTGTCTGGTGTTACTGACAGTCCTTGGTTGTCTCCACAACCAGTTATTGGTGTTTGAGACAAATTATTCGCTTGTTTTCTGTGAATTGGGACCTCGAAAGGTCTCACTTTGAACTGCTGTTTATGGGGTGGATGTGACCAAATCAGCTTCCCTGGGCCTCTACAACTTGGAATTGTGAATTTGTGCTGAACCTGTTCTAGCTCTTCTAGTCTGATAACAGCTTCTTTCTACAGGTGTTGACCGTAGCTCATTAAATCAGAGTGGTTTTGAGAAGGGTAACTTGCAGTCCACTTTATTAGGCGAAGAAAAAATGAAGCTACCCGACCTTGATATTTCTGCTATTAATGGTAAATTTCCATTCATACTCAATTTCTGGGGTTTTTTTTTCATTTTTTAATGTATGTGCTGAAACCTGGGGATTAGGAAATTGTTGTATTCTTGTATATTCACAAAAGGATTTTAAGCAGAGGTACTGAGACCTTTAGAGTTTAAATTAACCTCTTGATTGTAGTATCTTTTGGGTGCTCTGTTTTTGTCAACAAGTAAAGAATAAAGTACTCTTGAGTCTTAAAGCTAAATGCTCCCATATCTGCTCATGAGTATATTATAGCCAGAAATAGAGCTCAGATCTTCTTTACTGATACACAATAATTCTAAAATTATCTCTGCTTTTAAAGAACCTAATGGTCTATAGACCTCGACAGAAGAGCACACTAATTTTCTTGTTGTGATACAGGTAAAACTGACCCCAAGAAGAGTTCTCATTCAGAATCTGCTTTAGAAGGAGATTCAGAGACAAAGGAAATAACCACAGACAGTGATGAGGTGAGTCTCACTGCTTTCACTGGTAAGGATATTTATTTTGAAACAAAGATTTTCTGTGTATCTTTAACCTGAGTTACAACTAAGTTCCTGGAATGATCTAAAGCCTCCTTGCAGAAGTCAGTTCTACTGCTGGCAATGTTTAGTGTGTTTATCAGATATCTGGACACTGACCAGAGCTTTCTTTCCATTTCTTGTGGTAAAGAATCTGTTTCAATTATTGCAAATCCAATTATTATCCTCCTCAGGTGGAGTCTTCTTGCATTCCTGCCCATACTCTTTAATTCTATCATGTTATCTTTAAGTATTTCCTGGCATTTTTGTTCTGAGAACTAACACTGGTTCAATCTAATATAAAGTGCCTTATTTAGGGATCTCATTCAGTGTAGCACTGAAACGTCAAGTTCTTAACCAGAATGTTTTTCTGAAAGTTTGCTGAAAATGTTATAAAAGGTGGTGGAACAAGGAGGTTTTTTTAATTAACATGAGTATTTAAACCCACAAATTTGTCTCATTGAGCTGCTTGTGGTTGGTGTTGATTCCAAGCACGAATTGGACTATTGGTAATTTATTTGGTAATTAATTTGACCGCTGATTGATGTAGATTATTCTTTTCTTTTCTGAAGGAAACTGGTCCTTGGGATCCGATGGCAGAGCTGGAATCTGAGACACTGATTTTAACTTTCCTAAGACTAAGGGTGAGAGTTAGTCAAGCATTTGGTGTTTCAGACAGAACTTAATATTGAGGCATTGTTTAATTTCTTAAATGCTTCCTGACCTGTGAAAGTTAAAGGTTTTGTGACTGTGTATGTTTACGATTTGTAAAATCGTAAGACTTGCTAAGAAAACTCTTAGAGTGAATTCAGTGCCAGTTTATTAAGCTAGTGCTGGTTCTTAGGAATTAGAGGGATGCAGAATTTTTGGGAAAACTGTGAGTCTGTCTGGAGTTCGAGGTTGTAGCAGTGACTTTGTTGCCTCAGTGCTGCGTGTGTGTATTTTCCTTTGCAAAAAGGAGCAGGGGTGGGGCAAGAGTCTTGAGGGGGTCTTTAACTCTGATGGTCTGTGCTTACTGTGTGAGGTCTCCTGTTCATTAATTGAAACTCTTTGGCTTGGTCTGAGGCTTGCATTTGTTTATTCAGAATATGTTAATTGCTTAGATGTGGCATTGCTTTAATTGTGAATATTTTTGGGATGTAATAGGCAGAAAAAAACGTTGCCGACATGGAGAAAAAAGCAGAAGAAAACTTGCTAAGGTTGTGTGAAGAAAAGCGGAGACAACAGGAGAAGCTCTGGGAGCTGAAACGTGAAATTCTGCTCGAGGAGAGAGAAGAGAAGCTCAATGAAACATTAGACAAACAGGTAAGTTTTAGTAGGATTTATGCTTCTCTGATAGTTACACAAATTTATTTATGAAGTAGTCCTTTATCCAGAAGAAATTTCTCTGCTTCTGTGGCCTGCAGGGGTACAATTTTATGCATCCTAAAGAAAACACATATCTCCTTCCCGTTGAGGCCTGCAATGCTCTGCAGTACCTGAGCAGGTGCCTTTGTCACTGTTGTGTTTTCCCTCGTGGACAGGCAGGAGGGAGAAGCTGGAGCTCTTGGGCAAGGGCAGAGATTGCAGTGGCTGCCAGGGCAGGGTCTGAGTGATGCACAGGAGATGAAAGTACCCAAAACCACATGAACATCCTGCACTTAGGCAACTCCAGTTACCTCAGTTAGAGCTGAGATGCCACCCCTAAACAAGAAGTGAACATCTTCTGTTGTTTATTTGTCTTGTTTGTTTGTGTTAACCACAAGTAGTTCTGGCCTAGTTGTAAGAAGATGGGTTTCTAATGAATAATTAATGTGTTTTTCTGTAGTGAGCCAGGTGTGCAATTACAAAAGATGTGCTTTTGGAGAAGTGTTGGTTCCATGTGTGTCTCTTTCAGATAGAAGTGCTGTCTCCCCTTGTTGCTGTCTGTGAGCAGTTCAAAGAGCAATATAAAAGCTTTGCAGCTTCCCTGGATGCCACGAGACATGAATTACCCGTAAAGAACATTCACATAGAAGGAGATAAGCAAACCTATCTTGGTATGAAATTTTGATTTATCAAATTTGCTTTCAGATATAGTGGGTTTATGCTAAAAAAGCTTATCACACTGTTACTGCTACATCTGTCTGTGGCCACTGGAAGAGCTTTGTGTGCTCTTAGAGCTTGTGTGGACAGCGGGCTGCAGCAGCAGTCACATGTTGTGCTATGTGTAATTCTTATCTCTGTTTAAGCACTTAACTACACAGTTTTTTATCCTGCAGCCGAAAAGAAATTAACTTTCTGAGTTAGCTCAGTCTTCATATACACCTTCTTTAGCAGGTTTCTATATATTTTAACTGTATTCATGGCATTCCTTTTCTTTTCTTGTTCTTACTGTGTAAACAAGTTGCAGGAATGCTGTGATCTCTTCTTGATTCTGTGTTTGAGGGACAGAGTCACCTGGGTAGACTTCTTGCTCATGTTTCTTGCAGAACTGGAGCTTAAATATTATTGTGTGCTGTTCTGAATCAGAGAATGTTTAATAAATCAGTACATGCATTTTATATTGAAGTCTGGACAAAAAGTTACACTTTCAAACTGCTGGTCTGTAAAAAACAAGATTCTTAAACCATTTACAATAATCTTGCACTTTAAGACAAATGCAAAAACTTTATTGGAGAACTTAGAATTCTTGTAAGAAGACTAGAAAGGAATAGCTCCATTTTTTTTGTTTGTGATTGTTGAAGGAAATGACTAAATAAATTTCATAGGAAGGTACATGCCAGCAGCAATACATGAAGATGGCCAGGAAATTTTGGGTGTCTAAAACTTGTTTTTTCTCTTACATTTGTCTTAAAAATCTTTGACATACTCTAAATGAGAGCTTGATTAGCAATTTTAGTAGCCTGTTGCTAGTCACAATAGTGAAAAATAATTTGGCTTTGACAGTTTCATGGTGTTTTTGTGAAAGCTGAACAGTAGTTTTTTGGCATCTAATTCACCTGTCTCTGGGTTACTCCAGCTGTTAATATCTTGTATTAACTGGTTCCCACTGCATTTTTAATAATACCTTTAACATCTCATCTTCTAGATGAACTGGAAAAGCAATTAACAATCACACAGGAGCTTCTGGCAGAAGTTGTGCCAAACCACTCAGGAGATAGTGCAAAAGCACTTTCTGCACTGAAAGAGCTTAAAGAAGTGTCTCAGCAACTGAATAAAGGGCTTCAAAGGTAATCACAGCAATTGGGTGAAAAGACTTGTTGACTTGTTTTCCTCTGACTTGTTCAGAGGAAAATCTGTAGACTTCACCAGAATATATCCAGAACACAGACTGTAGGAGGATTCACTGAGGGTTTGGTAGCACCAAGTGTAGTTCTCTTTGTAGCAGTCATCTGTATTTCTGTCCCTTCCCTGCCTACAGTCAAAATAGGATGTTTGGGGTTGGTTTTGTACTCCAGATGAGCCACTTCAGTGTGCCATTCTCTGACACTTCAGCTGAGAATTTCAATGAGCAAGAATAGACTTGGTAAGTTCAGATATGTAGGAGTGGAGAAACCCAGGAGACAGAAAAGTGAACTGGAAACTGTCTTAAGTAACAACCCTGCAAATGTATCATCCTTGAGAAGGTACAAGGAGCACAGAGAAGGGTTTTCTCCTCAACTGTTGTGACAACAAATACAAAGCATCACTGAGAGGGATGAGGAAGAGATAAAGCATGACTAATGTCCTTTCCTTCCTTCATTGCCCCAGAAGAGATTAGAGTTAGAATCTGAAGATTAATAGACCATTAAGCCACTCATTTCCACCTCTCCTCCCAATTCTTGCTTTTGAGAAGAAAATTCACTTTTTTTTTTTTCCTCTGGTGGGACCATAGTAGGAGAAAGATGCAAATGTCCAGGCATGCAGTCTTTGGGCTAAAGCAGACTTACTGTCCTTCAGAGTCATTGATTTAGCTTCATGTGTTCCAGGAGCTTCACAGATGTGCAGAACCTGTCGTTTGAAGCCAGTAAAGAAGTTTCTCTGCATAACCAATACGTGTGTGAAGAGAATCATGGAGTAGATGTTGTGAAACGCTGGTATTTCAACTAAGTTTCTGTACTGTTTTACTACTGGGTAGGTACTAACTCAATGCCAGCAGACTTTTTATCCTTTTACTTCTTGTATGGACACACATACAAGCCAGCAGCAGGGGTGCTCCCTGATACAGAAATTGGAGGGTTGTTCTGCAGGCTGTCCCACAGGGAGACATCACTCTCTTTTAACATGGGTTCCTGTGACAGATTTTCCATCACTTGTCTGCCTTGACAGTACTGAAAGGTAAATGATAAAAAGTGCTATTCCTGGCAAATCTGACCTGTGTGTTAATGGACAGCCCGAGCTTTGGTTGCTCACTGAACAACTTCGGGAACTCTGAATTGTCCCATATTTCTGGATGTGCTATGTGGGTAAAAAGGACTTGCTTGGAAGGTACCCGGTCACCTCTAACAAGTGAAAAGTTTTGTTAACTGGTTGCCTAATTACCTTGTAAATAAATTATTGAAATCATAAATGCTTTTGTCTAAACCTGACTCCTCTTTAAGGACTTTATTCTTCTTAATAATAAAGACTGTTTTCCACTGCTCTATCAGTGGCCTTCAAGTTTGAATATATTCACTGATCTCCTACAGCAGCTTTTTTTTCCATCTGGGCTTACTTAGGGCTAATACTACACAGGCCAATGATGGACTTGTACACACCAAGTGGTCCCAGTGGTCCCACCCTGAGTGCTGAGGCCGAAGGATGGGAGATGTGGAAGGAAACCACAAACCTAATTACTGTGCTATGAACATACAAGCCACATCTGGCATGTTTCTTCAACATACTTTCCTTTTCATGGAAAGTATGTCGAAGAATGGAATGCATTTTTCTCTGGAAGACATGCTGTAACCTGTATTGTTTAACCTGTGGAACCTCATTCTGTGATGGTTTTTCACATTTCTAGCTTAAGCTGTGTCTATAAGGCTTTTTGGCCTACTCCTAGGATACCTGGAGTATTATCCTTGCACTCCTTCAGGTGCTGTTCAGGCTTTCTTCCTGGCACTACTAGGGGCCTAACTAGATTCTTGTCTCCTTTTATTAAAAATTAGGAGTAAATTAAGTAACTGGATCAGTAGATGTGCCACACACATAAAACAAACTGTTCAGACCCTCGTTGCATACGTTGGTGTCATTTTGTTAGCAGCAGCTTCTCTGTGAACCAGTGTTATTTTAGGATATCCATCTGTTATTTTTTTTTCCTCACAGAAGATCTACACCTGGTAGTTCACCTGTGTGGCTGCGATTCAGCACGTCAGCAATAGGCTCTGGATGCAGCTGGATCAAGCTCTGGGGCAGGAGCATGAGCTGCATCCATGGATTTGGCCACTGGATGGGGAACTTTGCCCAGCAAAGTCGGCTTGGCTGTAAATGTGTGGGCTGGTTGGTTTTGGTGGATGGAGATGGGGGTAGAAAGGCTCCAATATGATGAAACTGGTTTTGCTGGGTTTGGATTATTGCTGGGCCGTGTGTCCTCACGCGTTTAACCTCTTTACGATCAGTGTGTCAATTCTGAGACTGAAAGTTGGGAAGGGCCATCTTAAATATGAGAGGGGAGGGATGGAATTGAAATCAATATTGTAGTGTCTTGATAATGTCTCTGCACAGGCATACCAGAATGTCTTTCCTAGGATTTCTTAATGGTACACCTCACTGATGGTCTGAAAAAGTATTTTTCTTTCAAGAAATACTTTTAAATTAAACCCATCCTTCTCAGTCAAGTGACTTTCTACCTTTGAGATGCTATTGAATGCGTATACCTACACCCAAACGTTACTTAAGCAACAGCCAGCAATGCAAATTTTCCCTCTGAAAAGCGGTGGAATGCTGCTGGTTCTCCCCCCGGGGAGGTGCTTGCTGTGAGCACAATTAAAGGCTGTAAATCTTTCGGGGGCAGTAGTTCAGGCCCGCTGCTGCAGGCGGCACTCGCTGCACTCGTTATCCTCCCACAAGGCGAAGGGGAGTCCTGGGGCTGAAGCCAAACTGCTGCTACAGAACAGTTCTGTGCCCGGGGATGCGCACTCATTGTTTCAGAAGAATCAGAGGCATTAATTTCAGCATTCTGGCCATTCTTTTCCTTAAACTGGAACACTTGTGTAATTCTTTGTACAAATGGTACGACAAGTGTTAGCTAAAGCAGCTCAGCCTCTCCAGGAAAGGGTTTTAAACTAGTTTGAACTGAGACTTTTCCTTCTTGATTTTCATGAATGTTCTTTCTAAGTGGTCCGGTTTTGGCTCTTTGCAGAAGTGTTTTAGCCTCCTCCACCTTGAAATAGCCCCAGAATCGGCTGCTGTCATTTAACACTGTACAAACAACAACAAAGAACTGCAGAATCACTGGAGCAGGAGCTAAACAGATGTGACACCACTTATTTTGTATTTTCCACTTATTTTCTGACGATGTCACATGCTCTAAATCGGTTGGAATCCTAAACAAATTAAGGGCTCTTTTTATTCAGGTTATGTGTCTTTTTCTTTCCCCTGTAGAACTAATAATGTTCTCCCTGCTGTAACTTGTATCAATGTAGATTTAGTTTTGCTTTGTCTGCACGTGTGCAGTACATATAACCTATTTATTCAATTTTTTAGCCAGAAGTTCTTGACCAATTGTTAACATTCATGTGTATTAAGGTGCTTTTTCTGGGGGGAAGGGATTTTTTTTTCTTCCTCTAAAAATTGAAAACAATTGTGAAATGAGCCAGGTGGGGGAGAGCCTGGGTGGAAGAGGGAGCCCAGAAATTGAAGTATTTGTCCCCTGCAAAATTCTTAGTCGTTTAAAAAGAGATTGGCAAAGCTTTTAAGCTGGGTTTGCCCTGCAGCCTGCCCTGCCTGGGTGCTGGTGTGTCTGGGGGTGCTGTGACCACCTTCTCCTCAGCGCCACTGCTGCTGCCAGATCCCCACCACCAGCTCGGGAGGGCTGAGTCAAGGCATTTTCTGCTGTAATTCCCGTGCTCCCTGCAATGGGGGTCAAGGTAAGGCAGGATCCCTCCTGCCCGGGGTGCCCTGGGGTGGAGCTGCAGCCCTGGAAATCACCGAGGCTCGTTTGTCCCCTCACCACACCCCAAAACCCCCCAACTCTTTGTTCACACGAGCTGCAAACTCGAGCTGAGTCTGTGCTCATCAACAGCCAGCAAAGCAGCTCATGACCCCAGCAGATGTTTCTGCATTTTAGGCTAATGAGAACTTATTGGATTACTGCAGTCTTCCCTGCCTCGGAGTAAATACCACTTTGTTGGAGATCCGGAAATTCATACTGAATATGATAAACAAACTGCTGGCTGGGCTGGGATTGCCAGGACATGAAAAGAGTTCCAGAGCGGCAGAAGATCTAACAGCTCTGAAATGCACCACTGAGCCACACCAATTAAGAGCATTTCCAGTGATTATGTGAGCATTCCTGTTCAACTCACAGAAATTATTTTAGGTTGTTTCTTCCGCTGCATTTGTGTGTGGTCTGTAAAGGAAGCACGAGGTTTGCAGAGTGGGCTCAAGTGCCTCTGACCAGTTTCTTTTAAAATAATTCTGTGATAATGTATGTGCAAGAACTGAATTTCCTGCTAATTCAAGATCCTAAATTTTCTATGTTATGGTTGCCCCTTCAGATATAACTAATTTTTAAATTTATATGGACAGTGTATATTTGGAGATGGCCTGTAGGATATAAAAACTTATTTCCTTTGTTTAATGTCTCTTGCATATGGGAGGTGGCTCTACTGTTCAGTCAGACTATGCACAAATTATATTTCACCAGGGATGTAGGAGCTGAGAAGAGAACTGGGAAGTTATTTCTGCCTAGGTGTCTGAATGACAGCCCCTTCTGATAAGCACAGCGCTCTTCCTTCTAAATCATTCAAAAGCCTTCATTTGAACTTTGTCCTAGTACTATTTCAGTCACTCTGTCAGGAATTAAATTGTTACATTACTGTGAAAGCTCAGACTCTCCTGTTCTGTAGATGAATAATAACCATTTTTGACAGAACTATTCAATAATTATGTTCTCAATATCATTATCCTGTTATATGCTACTTAGATTACAGTCTTAGTTGAAAAGTGCTCTTTAATTATCCTTTCCTTATAATTTCTTTTAGAGATGATTATGTTCCTGGGGGCAGGATCATTCTGGTTTCTGCCACTCTCTCTGGACTGATGTAGTCTCTGTGAAAGCATTTTCCTGGGTGAGTTGCAGGAGTGTGGCAAAGCCTGGGACACTTGTTTTGCAGTTATCAGTTTCTGCTTTTGTTTGGCTGTCACAGAAACACGAAGGGAGAACAAAACTCAGAGTTAAAGAATAGGTGTGGCTTCTTTACCATGAATATCATGCTGTAAAAATTAACTAAGGCCTTGTTCTTGTCTGGTGGTGTGTAATGACTGAGGTGACTGTTTTTCCATTGGGAAGGGGGGAGAAATTATTCTGGAAATTGGTGACTTTTTTATTTTTCACCCACCTTCTACTGAAATCCAGTGTATACAGGACTTAACAAAAACGAAATTATTAATAGCCTTGGGTTTAGTACAGTATCTTTAATGTGCACAATTTACACATATTAAAATCTTTAAGCGAGTATTACCTTTTATACCTTTGGATCTGATCATCTGAGTGACAAGTCAGTGACACCACTCATGCTGAGGCAGTTAGCAAGGGCTAATTATTGATGGCATGCTCCTACCACTTGTTTCCTGTGAGCTGTCTTACTGATTTCAATTTTGTAGTTGAGGTGGGGGGAGAAGCAAAAGGATTCCCAGCTGAGAGTAGCAGTACTTGAGAATCATTATTTTTTTGTTTGACAAATCCCTGTCTGGTAATTTTCACGTTGCACACAGTTTATTTATGAGGTAGTTGGGACATGGGGGAAGATTCCTTCTCCTGCAGAGTAATGATGAGGCCATAGAAGCGATCAGGATGTAAATTAGATCCGGTCAGAACCAATACAGATGTATTCACACCTCGTTCTCCAAACCCCTGTCCCTCCCTCACCTTTCTGCCACCAGCATGGCCAACACCAATCCCCCACATGCTCTCAAGTGCCTGAGATTCCTAAGACTTTATGAGGAGCAGAATTACGTTTTCTGTAAACGAAATAAAAATCTAAACTATGTGCAGTGCAAGCGGGTGGGTGAATATGGCCCATAGATCTGACTGATGAATAGTTTTTATACATGAGCAGTTCTTACAGAACTTCCTTTTAACTCCTAACCATTACCAGATGTGGGTTGCAGGCGGCTGCTGGAATTCCAACACCTGTTGCATCACACTGAATGGGATTCATTTTGGCAAGCACAGAAAATTCCATTTCAGTAAGTAAATAGTTTGAAATTATATCTAAAGCCTCCTTTTTTTTTTTTCAGACCAAGTTGATTCCAGCCTTATTTACAGGATTGCACATACCTTCATAATTAGAAGATGGTTTGCAGTCTTCAGAGGCTCTAATTGCCTGTGATTTCTTGTAGTCAGTAAATATCAAATGGAAAATCTTCAGTTTGGAAGAAATCTCTCCTTTAAAAGAGTGAGCAATTCAAAGGGGCGATAGTCCACGTAAGAGTGATTTCTGTCTGTGCTTTTTGAAATGTAGAAATACACATTTGTGTATTACACTGAGGATGATGGAGCTCCATTTTAGAACTGCACTTTGCTGCATTCATCAATTCATTGCTGAATCCTTTTGCTTCTTCAAAGCCCTTACCCAGAGGTTTTTCAAAGCTTTTTCCTGTGGTTGACAGGATGGGTGTTTAGTGGCACTTTGTGATTTTTTTGGTACATTCCCCATAGATCTCAAGCACAAGTCTGTAATGAACCCTTTGTGGTTTGCTCTAGAAAAGCTATGGATTGAGTGTAGAGGTAATTAATGAATTAATATTTTTGAAAGCATTATGCTGTTTCCCAAACACACCTGATCTCTGCCATGCCATGGGAACAGCAAAGGTGCTTCATTTTCATTTTACCTCCTTTAACCTTTAATCAAAGGATCCCAACATCCCCTGAAGTGTCACCCTGAGGAGAGGCTGGCATCAGAATGGCTGCTTTGCAGACAGGGGAACACTGAAGCAGACAGGGTTCTGTGTTTGTAGCTGAGAACATGAAGAAGCTGGAAAAGAATTTGGAGTTACCAGATTTTTCTTTGCCTGTTTCAGTTTGTCTCAAAAAAAAAAAAACAAACCAAACCCAAACAAAAAAACCCTAAAACATTCCCACTTTAATGTACTTTCTAATAAGTTCCTTCTCATAGTTCCTGGCTCATCATTTCCTTGGGAAGTGACCCCTGTGGTTCTAGTGTCTAATCTTGTCTAATTTGTCGAAAAGTGTTTGTTCTTTTTCTAGATTTGTTCTGCCTCTCCAAAAAAATGAGACAATGCTGATTTAGGATAGATTTAAGTAGGAAAATGTAGCCACATCTCGCAGTGTTACCCATTATTAGAGATAATCTGAATTTATCAAAAAGCTACTGAGTCAGTGACTTTATGTTTAAGAGAAGCCATATTAAAGTGACTGTAAGTTTCACACAAGATAAAAATCAAAGAACTATTTGTGTGTGTAAGCCAGGTGTATTGGGGGAAAAAATTATGCTTCAAACTACCTACATTGAGAGTTTTCGTTTATTGCTGGGGCAAGAATTCCTCTCTGAAGCACATCTGGAATCCTGGTGTGCTTGGGTTCTCTCCGGCAGGGATCAGAGGAATCATTCCTCGATATCTCTATGCAGTGGGAGATGGCATTTGTTCCGTCACCTCGGCTCTCTGCTCTTGCCTTGGGTTTGCTTCTCCCGGTTTGTGTGAGCTCTGCTCTTAGGCTACAGCTCTTCCCCAGACCGGTGCAGTGAGAGCTCCCTCTCCTGTCCCAAGCCCCCGGAACCGCGGAACAGAGGGATGGAGATGGATAGATTAGGGCCTAGGGTATGAGGAGGACGGAGGAGCATCAGTGCGGCCACTGGATTTTGGGTTGGAAAGCAGCTCCTGGGCAGCGCTCCGTGGAGTCCCCGAGCGCACAGAGGCTCCGTTACCGGGACCGGACCGTGCCGGGGGTGCCGTGCATGGGACCTTGGCTTTCGCAACTCTGGCATCTGCGGGGCTCAGGAGGAAGGTGAGAAGCTCGGGCAGCGCTCCTGGTGCCGCTTGGGCTCGGCAGCCCTGGGGAAGGCGAGCAGAGCCGGGCGGGCGGTGCTGCAGGGGCGGCCCGAGGTGAGGAGCGGCCGGGGGCCGGCGGGGCCGGGCTGAGCGCACCTGGGGCCGGGCGGGGCGCGGCCCCCTCCCCTCCTCTCCCCTCCCCTCCTCTCCCTCCCCGGTGCGCGCTGTCAGGAGCGGGCGGGGAGCCGCAGACAAAGAGCCNCGGGGAGCCGAGCCCGGGCGCGGGGCGGCGGAGCCTCGGGCTGCGCTCGCCGGGAACAAAAGGCTCCTGCTGCCCGCGCAGAGCGCCGTGGCCCGGGCTCTGCGGCACCATGTCCCGCTGCGAGCCCCGCCGCGCCTGGGCGCTGCTGCTCGCCCTCTGCAGCCTGAGCGCTGCCCAGCCCCGCCAGCGCCAGTAAGTACCGGGGCCAGCCCGGGGACCCCGCGGCAGCATCCCGGGGCAAGGCGGCGGGGGGAGAACCAGCTCTGCTCGGCCAGAGCTCAGGGGGGGCTGCACCAGCCGCGGAACAAAGCCCGCGGAGCGCCCTGGAGAGGTCGCGGATGGAGCGCGGCGCGTCCCCGGCAGCGGCGCGTTTGTCCCCGCCGGTGCCGAAGTGCAGAGCGCGGGGAAAGGGGGACGAGAGAAGAAAGCTCCCATGCCATACCTGCCTCCAGCTGCTCCGGAGAGCGGCTGCGGAGCTTTTATCTGCAAGCAATTATTTAAGGAATCCGGCTGCTGCGGTGCTGGGGGTGGTTGAAGGTAGCGCTGGGCGCTCCCGAGCAGCGTGTGAAGATTTTTTTGTGGGAAACATCAGCCGGGGAGAAAGTGCGGGGAAAGTTCTCTGACTTTTAGAGATTGAATCCGCGGCTCTTTTCCAGTATGTTTAGGTTAATTTTGATTAAGGTTTGCTTTGTTCTTTATCCCTGGCTTATTATAGCCCGTCAGCATCGTGAATAGCTGCATTAACTGAGTGCCATGGAGAACTTATTTTCACTCTCTTACTAGAAAATATTTCACGTCCTGCCAAGTTTTGGTGTAACCTGACAGAGCTGTAAGTTACATGTGCTTAAAGGATCTGTCCAGTCCCTGTCAAGTTAACTCTTTGATTGCCAAGTTAAATATTTAATTTTCAAATGCCACTTATTAAGTGATTGAAACAGTTGCATCAAGGGACTGATACTTCAGAAGGAGTTTCAGCAGTTCAGAACAATGTGAGTACATGTGCTTCACATATGGCAATGCAGCGCTGGGCTTATGACAGTTTAAATCTGATCATTTCACCCTGAATGCAGCTGGTACTCTTTCTCCCTCTGCAGCCAGTTCAGCTATCTCTCTTAACAAGGATTTGCAGGCTCAGTAGTAACTTTTTATTGTTATTTATTACCATTCTGATGAATTTGCAAACCTGGCAGCCATAAGGTTTTGAATCTGCAAGTACCCCGTGCAATTTAACTCGAATGCCACAGAGTTCTGAACTTCCTTTGGGGGTAATGGGATCTCCATGGCAATGAGGCCTGCTGAGAGAGGAACATGGGCTTGGAATTTGATAAAAGATTACTTGGGGGCTGTAAAACACCATCATCCTCATCCCAAAGTGATAATTAATCATGAGCTGAAGCAACCTGGCTCATGGGACTGTAGAAAGGCATGGGCTGAGAAATTTGGCTTGAAAAGGCATCTGAGGAATTGCCTCGTGTTAAAAAAATCCTTTTGGGTAGGAGAAAAACCCCAGAAAGGTGTGTCATGAAGAGAATATAAATGTGTTGCTTCCAGCCCAATGCATCAAAGAGCTCAGAGCCTGCAATGCTTTTAGCTGACAAGTTCATGGCACGGTGCCATTCGCAGAGGAGTGGTGCAGATTCCATTCAGAAACTCTCACATTGCAGCATCTATGGGAGGTCGTTTTGGGTGGCTTTAAAGCTCTCTGTGTGCCTTCTGAAATAATGCCTTTTGTAAACTTGCAGGATCTAATTGTTTGAACAAGAATGTGGTAGTAGAGCTGGGAATTCGAGCCCAGTTTTGTAGCTGCAGTTTCTGGGCTGCTTCTGTAGAAACTGGAAGTTCAGGTGTGTTACATGCGTTGAGTCTGATGTTTAGAAAGCTCCAAAAATCATCTCTGAGTCCCTTCTCTTCTTCTATATGGAGTTGAACTGTGAAAATGGAGCCATATGATTGAGTCAAAAATACCTAAATTGTTTCAAAGAAAGCATTGGCTACAAAGCTCTACCAGAGATTCAGGTACTTCCTTATGAACTTCAGCTCTTTTATGGTTAGCTGGTTGTATGATTAGTTTGTTACATATAATAAATAAATGAATGTATTTATTATATGGACGCAATAAGTGTGGATATTACTGGGTTTTTAAATTTAAATCCTAAGGATTTGTAAGCCGTTTGTAGCCATTTAGACTCTGTTTGTTCATTTATGCATTTATACATATTAGATACAGGCTTAGACTGCTGGTGGCCACAAATGTGACCATACAGGGGCAAATATGTCACAGAGAAGTTTGTTCTTTTCCTTTTGCCACACAAAAAGTGGCTCAGAAATGAAGTTCTTGTTGCTGTGTCTTGACTGACCACTTCCAATTGTGCTCCTCAGGGGTTATCTGATTGCAGCACCTTCTGTTTTCCGCTCTGGGGTGGAAGAAGCCATAAGTGTGACCATCTTCAACTCTGTCAAGGAGACAACTGTGCAGATCCAGCTGGTGGTCAAAGGAGAGACGGTGTCACGGAGCCATGGGACAGTCCTGGGTGAGCTCCTGTAGTTCTGAGCTTGAGAACCCTTTTATGAGCTGAGGTCCTGTGGGTGTACATTGATATCTCCTAAAGAATTGCTTTAGGTGATAATGGAATCAAACTAATATTTAATTGATTTGCTACTGCTGCACCTTCTCGGGTGATTGTGCTAATGTGGTTTTGATGTGTGTAATCTCAAACATGTAAGGCTGGTAACTTTGGGACACCAGGACATACAGAGACTCTAGATAATTCATATTCTTGAGTTTTATAGTGAATATACTTCCTTTTGATGCCTGAATATTTATCAGTGGGGGGCTATATAAGGAGCAAGATAAGTTTATTTTGAAGAAAAATATAAAATCTACATCATCAAGAATTTCTTCTCTCCAAAACGAGTGCTGGGAATACAATCTCTCTGTCTTCAGGAGTGAGTGTTGCTCAGAGAGGTGGTAACGTTGGTGTAGTTGGATAAGTCTTTAAAATCCAAGTCAGATACCTCAGCCCTGTGAGTAAAGGTGTGTTTTGATTATGTCCAGCTCAATACTGAGTGAATTTACCCAGGTGAAAGTGAAGCCCAGTAGCCCTGTTGTATCACTGCTGGTACTGGTGGAAGCTGTAGCGTAGACAAGGCAACCAGGCTCTTTAACCCTCATGTTTTAACCCTTCTGTGTTTTAAAATGGGGATTTTTATGAAAGCCATTCCCTCTCCTGGGACAGATTGTCTCTGGTTGTGTCCTCCCCTTGTTGTCTTTGAAACTGGCTGACAACTGCAAAGCCATTCAAAGGGCATTTGTACACATGTGGACAGCACATGCTCAAGAGAACTCCTAGGTATGGCTGTATCCAGCAATCAAAACAGATCCTGTGAGTGTTTGTTCTGAGAATTGTTTAAGTCCCAAAAGAGGCCAGGTCCTTTTTGCAGCAGAACACTTCTGTAGGCACAGGCTGCCCTGTGCTGGAACCTCAGCCTTGGGGGTGCTCTCCAATCACAGAGCACTTTGCAGTCTACCATGGGCAAAAATTGTGAATAAATGTGAACCAGGTTCATTTTGGAGAGCTCTGCTGGGTCTGACCTGCTCACCCTGCAGATTGTTTTATACAGTGCAGCAAAATTACTTCAGGTGAAATGATAAGGGAGGGACACTGCAGGGAGCAGCCATGTGGTGTGGGATCTTCTTTTACTCAGCTGCAAATGTCTAAAATCTTAGTACCTTACCTTGAGAATAACTCTTTTTCTCTCTCTGTCTCATATTTTAGATAAAGGAACAATTAAGCTGAAGGTGAGTGTCAAATTATATGAAGGTATTTTTTGGTGAAAGCACGAGAGACTCTCCCTCTGCCACATCAGGCATTGCTCTGAGCAGCTGTGGCACAGATAAATGTCACATTCTGGGGCACACACTGAGGAGGACACAGCCTTCACCAGAGGAAGAGTGAAAACAGCAAAACTCAACCCATCACAGCTCACCTGCCAGGCTCTTACATCACTAGAGAAAATCAGTGGCTCAACATAAAGTTGCAGGTTGGGGTTATTTATAAGAATGGCAGTACAGAACTCTGTGTGAGTGAAGTGGGGGTCATGACTTCAAATGTGGGTAAAATGAAGCTGGACTGAAGAACAAGCCCTTAAAAGTGTTGGCTTTCTTAACTTAGGACTTATTTTGGGCTTGTCATCTTTGGGGCATGAAAGGGGGGTGGTGGAACGAAATATTCAGTTGTGATCTGCATCTGGGATTGTATTATCAGATTTTTTACTTTGTCATTTTTAACCTGATGTAATTTTAAATTCCTATTTCTCTGAGCAATTGGTTGAACGTGTACATGCATGCACTTTGTTTTGGGGACTTTTTTGTGTTGGTTGCTGGGATTTTTCCCTCTGTTGGTAGAGCTGTGGGTTGATTTCCCCATGTAACACACCTGTACTGGAAGCTGCACAGGTAGATCATGGATCAGCCATCACTTTGCTTGAGTGAGGAAGGGCAGAAGGGAATTTCCTGCCATGTTTTCATCATGAATTTACCTCCTTTGAAGTTTATATGTTGTAGAAAGTCTAGTATATTCCTTATTTTCTTTTCTCTACTAACACAGAGTTACACCACGATGCAGCAGGTGCCTCTTCTTGCTCACTTCAGCTTCACCCAAAATACAAACCAGTGTCTTCCTCACCTCCTGGTCTGTTTTCTAGGTGCCTTCAGGGCTTCGTGGACAAGCACATCTGAAGGTTTGGGGCAACAGGCACCTGGCAGAGGAAGGTTACATCTTCCACAACTACACCACAGTCACCATCGACAGCAAGGGCTCCTCAGTGTTCATCCAGACTGACAAACCTGTCTACAAACCCAAGCAGAAAGGTAAAGCCATCTTGGACAATTTGCCAGTTGCTAGGGCTGCTTTCAAGGGTAGTTTTAGGATGAGCTCTTCTGTTCAGTCTCAGCTGTGGTGACTAATAAATTCCCTCTTTTCCTTTTTTAGTGTTGATAAATCTCTTTATGGTGACTTCTGACCTGAGGCCAGTCAACGACAGGGTAAAGAAAGCTGTTTTCTTTCACACTGTGAAATATGGTGGGATGCTTGGTAGCCTGCATTTTATTCAAATGTACATTTATGCAGAAATAGAACTGGATTTTTAACCTATTTAGGCATAGCTTGTGATAGCTTGTTTTACTTGAAATTTAGCTTTTTTCACTTGGTCACATTCCTGTTGGAGGAGAATACACACTTTTGGAGTGCTGGCAAATAGGAGGCAGCTCTGCCAGAGCAGAGACAAGAATTTTTCAGGGACTTGCACCTTATTTAGGTAGTGCAGAGATATGTAAATGATTACTTTTACAGTTAAATGTCTGAATTAAATGTGTGTTTCTCAGGCTACTCTAAGCAAAGAAGAGATGTTTAAACTCTGCCACTTTGGGCCTCACATCTTGCTTATGTTGGCTCAACAGTTCATCACAGAAAGCAGAAAAGTTGTTTCACAAAGCCTTTTATTTTTCTTTTTTCTTTCAGATTGAAGCTTATGTGGTGGTGAGTATCTGTGTGCCCATCTAGAGTGTCCTGTGGAGGTACAAGGTTTGTGTAGCCTTTAAAGGAACAAATTTGTGCTTTTCCAGTCCATTATGGCCATTCCCACCCCGGCCTATGCAATTATCTCCATCCCTGTGTCTTTAACTGATCTCTGTGTCTTGTTGTCTTGTTATCACCAGCAAAAATCCACGTTTTCTACTTCCGTTCCAGAAATCCATTCCCATTTTTCAGCCTGAGAAGAATTGGCTTGATTCACTGGGGTTTATAACTGTGACAGCCCCACTCCCTGTCCCCTCTTTTCGATGCCCACCCACTCCTACCCTTCATCTGCTGGGCTGGTAGAGCAGGGCCACCCTCATCTCTGCACCCAAACACTGTGGTAGTGGACAGCAGGAATTCATGGCAAGGGAAGGGTGCTCCTGCCTTCTTCCTTATGAGGTGAATGAGAGGCTCCTTCTGTGTTTAGTCTTATCTTTTTTTTCTTTTTTTTTACACCACGTGTTTAGTTGTGGGGAAGCAGAAGGATTCGTATCGTTTGCTTTCAGCATAGGTTTAATGCTGACAAAACCAGCAGGGTTCATTTCATCTGAGTTTGTCATCTAAAAATTGTCCTGCTGGTTGTACAGCTCCCTTTAGGAACAGAGAGAAAGTGTCTTCAGGGGTCAGTTCATCCCCTCCAGGACAGGTGTCTTAAGACAGGGGAAAGATCTGCTGCTTGATAGCATTTACTCTGTGCATTGCTTACAGGAGCAGAGCTCTTAAATAATTCTAGAAAGCAAATACCCCTGATAAAGTATTTTCAGGACATTTTTGACAGGTGTTGGTTACATTTGAGCTGTTAGTGAAGTGTGCGTGTGTTACAAAAGGAGGTTCTTTGTTGCAAACTGAATTTTTTGTATTAGTGATACTCATTTTCACCGCGATGTTTCTCACCCTTAAACCACCCTGCAGGATCCTCGGGGCTCTCGGATGATAGAATGGAACAACTTGAAGCCATTTTGCTGTGGTAAGTCCCAGATGATTTGTTTTTTCCTCTGTGTACTGTGCTTTGCCTTTGCTTCTGCTGAGCTGTGTTCAGCGAGGCTCAGCAAGGGCTGGAGAGTGACAGACCTCACAGGGTGTTGTTTCCTTTTTCAGGCATTGTCAATATGACTTTTCCTCTGTCTGATCAGCCAGTGTTTGGGGAGTGGCTCATCTTTGCTGAGATGCAGGGGCACACTTACAACAAGTCCTTCGAAGTGCAGAAATACAGTGAGTCCTCTGTAGCCCAGGTGGATCTGGAAGAGCAGAACACTGTGGGATGCTTTCACTTGAGATGAAACACTTGAAATAATGCATTTAAAATGCCACGAGGGAAAATTCTGTAGAGCCATGTACTTCAGGGATGCAGACACTGCTAACTGGGAGCTTTGCTAAGGTCACCTTGCCAAAGCTTGCTGCTGTTGTTGATTGAGCCTCTGCTGGGTGCTGGTGTTACTCTCATCAGCCACAACCAGGGTCCTGTCAGAGCTGTGGGGGCTTTTGCTGTAACCTGGGCAATGAGATCTGCTTGAAAAGGTTCTGCTGTATCTCTTTTCGTCGTAGTATTGCCAAAGTTTGAGCTGCTGATTGATCCCCCTCGCTACATCCGTGACCTTGCACTGTGTGAAAAAGGAACTGTCCATGCCAGGTAGGAACATGTCCCAAACCAGGTGTCATTGCTGTGGATTGCAGTGCAGTCACTGGAGCTTGGATCCCACCTGCTGCAGGCTTTCCAAATGATTTCTAATCATCATCAGATGCTTTCTGATATAAGAGCCTTCAAAAACAACAATCAAAATAGCATTTTGATGTTATTTTCAAAAAATAACAATCTGCAGAACTTCCTGTGATACTGTTTTCTAGATGTGCAGGTAGTGTGGTAATTGTCTTTAAATACAACCAGGAAAACAGAAACCAGCTGGAAGTCGATTAATCATCTTCTTTGCGTTTCAGATACACGTTTGGAAAACCAGTGACAGGGAAGTTAATTGTCAATATGACTATAAATGGTGTGGGGTACTACAGACATGAAGTGGGGCACCCTGTCCTCAAGACGACCCAGGTGAGAGAGACCATGGACTCACCTGTGATAAAATGCCTGATCTGTGTTCTTTAACATTAATCCCACAGCTCTGTTTTGTTGCTGATGGGAGATCAGAAAATGAAGGAGTAAATATTATACCTGGGGCCAGTATAATAAAAATGTTGCTTATTTTTCCATGGTATGTTTATGATTTTAGATATTAGGAAGAGGCTCTTTTCCCAGAGCGTGGTGGGGCGTTTGGACACCGCTCCCAGGGATGCCCAGGGTGGGATTGCTGGGGTGTCTGTGCAGGGCCAGGGGCTGCACTGATGATCCCTGTGGGTCCCTCCCAGCTCAGGATATTCTGGGATTTTGTGATTTGGTGGGATGAGAATTTGTTGGCATAATATTAATCTGTCTTTAGAGCATGTGGGGCTGAGGAGAGCGGGAGGCTGAGGGACTGTGACAGAGTTAGTCCAGACCACGGGTAAGGGAGGAAAATGTAACTTGCTTTCTTTCATCCTTCCTTCACCCACTCCCCAATTAATTCCCTCCAATCCCAACTCTTCCAAAACACTGCTGCAAACTCCCAGCCAAGTGCCTGTGCTTTAGGTTTGGCTTCTAGGCCCTGTCTGGGTGCTAAATGCAGACTTCCCTTTCTGTTCCCCCGCCCACCCCAGATGGATGGCTCTGCTGTGTTCGATGTGTGTGTCAGAGACATGATGCCAGCCGATGTCCCGGAGCACTTCCGAGGCACCGTCAACATCTGGGCCACGGTGATCAGCTCTGATGGCAGCAAGCAGGTGACCTTTGATGACTCCACACCTGTCCAGAAGCAGCTGATTGATATCAAGTACTCCAAGGACACCCGAAAACAGTTCAAACCTGGGCTGCCTTACAAGGGCAAGGTGAGATTAAAAGTAGAGCCATGGTCGTGGCTGATTTAAGGTTGTCCTGACATAATCCCGGCGATTTTCCCCACCTGTCATTGACTGGAATTGCTGATAATTTAAAGCCCATTGTTCTCTAAATGCCTCACTGTGCAGGTAGAAGTCACTTACCCCGATGGAAGTCCAGCTGACAGAGTCACCATCCGAATTAAAGCTGAGCTCACGCCAAAGGACAACGTTTACACGAGTGAGCTGGTCTCGAGGAATGGCCTGGTGGAGTTTGAAATCCCCTCCATCCCCACAGCTGCCCAATATGTCTGGCTGGAGGTGGGTAAAAGCTCTTTATGGGATTAGCAGGCTTTAATGTAACTAATCTTGTCAAACCTGCACTTTGTAAATCAGTGCTACAAACAGGAAATCAGGGCCTTTCAGCTTCTGGGTTTCCACACAGCAAAAACTGGCTTGTTTCATGCTGCTGAGAGAACTGGTGCTGATAACCACCATGAAAAGATGCTTCTCCAAACACAGCTTAACATGGTATTAGGGGTCCAATACTTGGGGAATAAAGATGACAAGAGATAAAAGCTGGAAAGTATAAAAGGGGAGAAGGGAGTGGAGATTAGGAAAGAACAAAATGGGCTTTCCATGCATGACATTCAGATGTAACCCTTTTT
>VZRV01006666.1:684308-750939 GCA_013398115.1 Falcunculus frontatus | reverse complement strand
TTTTTTTTTTTTTAAGACCAAAGTGACAGCAATTGATGGGAAACCCTCTGGGGATCAATATCTGCCCAACTACTTGTCCATCAGCAGCTGGTACTCGCCCAGCAAGTGTCACATCCAGCTCCAGGCACCAGATAAACCTTTCCAGGTGCGTTGGCTTCACATTCCATTGGGGCGACAACTGCATTGCTTGGCTTAAAGTACTCTGTTCTAATTAAATGTTTCTGGACATTCCTGGTTCTGGGATCCTGAACTGTTCCCGTTTCCCCTACAAAGGGTGAAGGAGCTGCACTTCAGCCACCAAATAATTGTTAAATGTCGGCTACACTCCTTGCTGAGCAAAACACCCTTGGTGCTCTGTGCAGCACCTCATTTCCAATCCTTTCTGTTCAGAGAGGGGTGGGTGTAGGCATGGAAAACATTTCAGTTTTTCACATTTGAATGTGTGTTCTGTGCACCTCCAGCAACACAGACACGGATTGTTTGCTGAAAATGACTGGAAGTGATGTTAATGGGAGTGGCTGAATCACTGAAGATCAAAATTAAGGCTGTGTAGTCTCACTGGAACTTCCAGTTTAAATCTCAGCTGGATCTGTTCAATCTTCCATTTATTGAACTCTGGACAGGGTTGCCTTGTCTTCTTTGGTAGTTTTTGTAGGAGCCTCTCTGAAGATGCAATCCTGCCCTATAAAAGTTGTTGTGATTTCTCTCCTAAAGGAAAGATCTGATTTAACCACGATTCCTGTTGCATAAGGTTTTCTGAGAGTTGTTGAGGGTTTCTTCTTACCTAAGATAATGTTCTGAGGGTCTGCATATTGCTCTGTGGGGAAAAAAAGTGGGTTTTGGCAATAAACCACACTGAGATTTGTTACCAGCAGGTCCCTCAGGTTGGTTTCAGCCTCTCTGTATCCAAATAAGAGCAATTTTTTTTATCATTGCATTTCATGGAAGTTTAATGGCTAATTAATCTTTTACAAGTTTCCTGAGGTATGGAAAGGGGATTATACACTGCTAATCTGAACACATTGTTCTTATTATAACCTGATTAGAACTAATTCTTCTGTGGGAAAGCTTGGAGCTGGATGCCCAGCTGATGTGGGAACTGTTTCCATGCATTGCCAGCTCTTACTGGGTGTTCCAATTAGCTACATTCATTTTTTAATGAATTGTTTCATCATTTGCACTGGGGAATTCTTAATACTTCAAATATTTAATGTCACGAGGCACCTCTTGGACTCTGTGGCATTCTCACTGTATTTAACCCTGTATTCCAGTTCTGCCCTTCAGGTTTGTGCCATGCGTACATTCTGCAGGGAGAACACCTGGTGCTGAAGGCAGAGCCTTTTCAAAAGATTTCTTTGGGATTTTCTATCCAGCCTGAACGGTTTTATTTGGGAATTGCTCTGCTTTAGATGGCAGGAGGGTGAGGAGGGGAAGGTGCTGAAGAAATCCTACTGAACACAAGTGTCAGCTGCTCCTCAGATCCCAGAAGGAAGGAGTTTGTGTTCCTAGGAGAGTCTGCTGCTCCACAGAGTGATTATTGCTCAGCCAGACAAGACCAGTGCTAATCCCATGAGTGATGCATGTTCTGCTGGGATTGGTGGGATTTGGGGGATTTTGTCTTGGGGGTGTTCAGTACTCAGTGAGCCCCTCTGGGTGAAGGACTTCAGTGCCCAGGTGTGCTGCTCTGGAGCCTACTGCAGGCATCAGATGAGTTTATCCAGACAAAAAAGAAGCTTTCTTCTCATTTATTTGTGTGTTTGACACCTCCGTGAGTGCCAGACTTAGAAACAGTTATCAAGAATTTGTGCAGTTTGAAAGCGTTTTCCCTCAGATCTCTTCCCAGTCATTTCATGGTTGTGTTTGAATTGGTATTTGCCGCACAAGTGTAATCAGAATTAAACTGCAAACACTATCAAACACACAACTCTTCCCACCCCCAACCCACCTCTTTCCTTTTTAGGGCTGGGCTACTGAAGGGGTGTCTGAAATCCAACCAATTCTGACAGCTGCTCTGTGCCAAAAGGCTTAACTTCCAGGATTCCAGAGATTCCTTTATTGTTTCATTAACGCATACAACCCCCAGCTCATTCTCCTGTAGATTTGCAGCGAGTGGAGAGCTGAACACAGGCCTCTTTTTCTTGCTGAGGAAGTCCCTGGGAGCAGTGCTAATGTAATAATACACTTTTCAATGCACGCATTTGTTAGGAGAGGGCTCACACCTCCCGTGGCCTGGAACCCAAACAGGTTTCTGTGCTTTGTCTCCCAAAAGCATTGTAACAGAGCAGATCTTTGGCTTTTCTGTCCCTGGCTGCAGGTGGGAGAGGAGGCCTGGATTGCAGTGAAGTCCACGTGTCCTTGCAACTTCACTCTCCATTATGAAGTGGCGTCACGAGGGAACATTGTCCTGTCAGGGCTGCAGCCCAGCAATGTCACCCAGCAGAGGAGCAAAAGAGCCGCCACAGCCTTTGAGAAGAACATCGACCTCACACGCTTCCCAGGAACAGGTAGCCAGCACCAGAAATGCAGCTCACCCCTATTTTCAGGGAGAAACAACATTTCCACAAACCCTAATTATCCTTTTTTTTTTTTAAATGTGATGCTCCTTAAAGGATAGAGATAATTTTGTGCAAGAAAAATAGTGAAATCCATTGCCCTCATAGCCATGTAAAAAAAAATTCTCCAAGAGGGATAACTCTTGGGAAGTTTTCTTTGGTCTTTCTGCAGTCTTTCTCAGTTGAGAAAACTCTGATATTTGCTTGGAATGGAGGGGCAGGGAAGTGCATGGCAGGGCTGGGGCAGGTGGTTAAATTGGCTGAGCTTAAACTGAGAAGAGGACACGAGATGGAAAGAGAAAATTAACTGGACTCATACCATGGATCAGGATAAAGGAGATCACACAGCTCACAGCAGGGAAGGGAAATGAAATGTGCACTCCTAGTTTGTACAAGGAGTACCAGAAGGACACGAATCTGGTGAATCTGGGGAACAGGGAGGTGAAGAATGGTGGGATTGGAAAGCTGGATATAACAGCTGCCAAAGGAAAAGGCTGGCTGTCCTAGTAACCAGTTTGGCATCTGGGGAAAGAGTAACAGGAACCTCCCTCCGTGTACCCACTGAGCTTCTGGCAATCAGTAATTGAGGATTTGTGACGACTTTCTGCACTGAAGGTTTGTTCTGAGCCATTGCATTTGCAGTTTGTGGTTGCTCTGTCACTGGATGAGTTCAAGGCCAGGTTGGGTGGGACTTTGGGCAACCTGGTCTGGTGAAAGAATTCTGGGCTGGAATTAGGGGATCTTTAAAGGTCCCTTCTAACCTAAACCATTCTGTGATTCTATTTAACTGCTCCAGTGATTCTCTGCTCTATAAACTGCATAATCCTTTTTCAAACTCATTCCTTTTCTCTCATCAGCATTCTCCAGCAATAGATAACATTTTCTGTTTATTTTCAATGGCTTGATAACTCAATTGTGTGTCTCCTTGATTTTATGGCTGGAAAAACACTGAGTAGCACTTCCCTACCCACCTTCTCCATGCTGCTCTTTAAGTTATGAGTGCTAATTACCTTTCACAAAGATGAGAAAAAGGGAAAAGATTCTGAGCTCAAGAAGGTGTGCAACAAGAACGAGGGAAGAATGCAAGTCCTGGATGGAGAGCTCTGTGCCTATCAGCATTAGGAGGGGGCAGGAAGGGAGTGATTTGGGTAAAAACGCTGTTTTTCTCCACAATTCCTGTTTCAGCACCTCCCAGCACAGCTGCAGCAGAGGTCGAGGTGTGTGTGACCTTCCTGAGGTTCTCAGTCACTCACTCCATGGCTCCCTTGGGCCGGCTCCTCGTGTACTACGTCAGGGAGAACGGAGAGGGGGTCACAGACAGCCTGCAGTTCACTGTCAACTCCTCCTTTGAGAACCAGGTAGGGGCTCTGCAGTGGAGAGGGAGGGCTGGGGTCTCGTCACTTTGTTTTTTGGGATAATCACCAAGGGATTTCCCTTCCCAGGTTGCCGTGGCGCTCTCGGCCAACGAGACCAGGCCCGGTGACGTTGTGAACATCAAGGTCAGAGCTGCCAAATCGAGCTGTGTCTGCATTGCCACGGTGGATAAGAGTGTCTACCTGCTCAAGACAGGCTTCCAGCTGACAGCCAGTCAGGTAGAAGGAGCTTTAAGCACTGCTGTCCTTCTCTCACTCCTGTGATCCTCACCCACCTTGAGCAAGCAGCTTCTGGGTTTCCAAAAACCCCCAAGGACAGCAGCCTCTGCCCTTTCCCTGCAGGTGTTCCAAGAGCTCGCTGAGTATGATGTGTCTGATGCTTTTGGGGCTCCCAAGGAAGAAGGGCACTTCTGGTGGCCAGGGATGTCCTCACGCAGGCGCCGCAGATCTTCTGTCTTTCCCTGGCACTGGGACATCACCAAGGATGCTCGCTTCGCCTTTACAGTAGGAAGAATCAGCCTCCCTTCTCTTTTCTGCTTTCGTGTTCGCAGGGTGATTTTCAGCTCCATAGGCCGGGGGTTTTCCCCACATCAGAGCTGTTTTTCTGGGGGGAGGTAGGATGAAAAGTAATTTTTGAGAACAGAGTACACTGTTCTAGAAAAGGTATTTGAGAAGCATCGTTTGATTTTGGCCAGTTGAGGGAGGGCCACTTGTCCAGCTGGCTGAAGGAATTCATGCTGATGCTCTGGAGAATCAGGGACCAGAAGGTTCCTCCAGGCATGGGTGAGCTTGCAGATCTCTTCTGCAGCTGCCCCAGCAGGGAAGGAAGGTGGAATGTGAATCTTCCCTTGTAGCCTTTTGGACTATCCTTTGGAAATTATGCCCATTTCTTTCCTGCCCCGGTTCTCCCGGCTTCTGTTGCCATCTGCATGAAAAACCTTTATATCCTTGACCAGGTTGCTACTTAAATGCTATGTATTTATAGTTACTTGGTGTGTTTCCATAGTTAAACCTGGTCAGATTTTAAAATCTGATTTCCTCTGCTCTGTGCTGTGTATTTGAATCAACTTTCAAGTTGAGCATTTAAAACAAGTTGAGTTTTCAAAATGTACTCATGCACTAATTCATCTCTTCATTGTTTTGCTTGTTAACAGTGCAGTCTTTTAAGCTGAGAGAGTCATTTGTAGCTCTTAAGATATGCTACTATTTCCACGAGCTTTTTGCTTCCCTTTTGTTTAAAATGGGTGTTACCTTATCTCTTTGAGAAGTTCTGCTCGTTTGCCTCTTCCTTCCCTTCCTGCAGTGGCACAGCAGAGTCCATCCACCCTTTCAGGCTCTGCTCACACCCCAGTTCCTCACCCTGCACACCACTGCAGGGCGCAGCCTCTGCTCCCTGAGACAAGGAGATGCTGAGCTGTAAATGTCTGATATTCTTTACACAGTCTTCTCCTACTTGTTCCTCTGAAATTCAGACTGGCCTTGAGAGCCAGTGCCACAGCTCTGATGTTTGATGTTCTTTCCCTCTTGGATCCCCATAGCTGCTGCTGCTGCTGATCCTTGCTTCCTGCAGTTCCCCATCTCCTCACTCTCTGTCCTTCCTGTGATTTTAACTAAATTGTTTTATTATGTTGCCTTAAACCCCAGAGGCTTTCACACTCTCCCCCAATGCCTCAATCCCAATCCCAAACCCTAAATCCTCCTCTCTGCCCACTGCTGCGGGAGCCACTGCTGATTTTCCCCCTGAGGTCTGAGGGGGTTTTCCTTCTGATGCTGCTTTATTTTTTCCTCACTTGAGAGCTGTAAACTCTTGGGGAAAAGGTTCATTTTGGGGAGCTGGTGTGAATGCAGGGGCTGCACACCTGGTGGGCAAGAACTGGGGATGTGAGCAGAGAACAAAGCTCATTCCCCAGCGGTGCCTGGGAGCTGCTGTCTCTTATGAATAAGAGCATTTAGGGGGCAGAGCTGGCAGCTTCCTCAGGAGCTCTGTGCTCTCCCTGTGTGGACAGCTTTCATTTTGCTTGGCATCCCTGGCAGTGCAGCATCACTGATGCCCGATGAGAGAGCTGCCTGCTGACTGCAGCACAGCACACTGGAAACTTTTAGGAAGGGTGAAAAGCTGTAATGTTTAATTCTAAGGGAAAAATACATGTAATGATTTTTTACCTGTCACACTTGCCCAGTAATGTCAGCTACTGATTTAAATGCATTTTCCATCAGACAAGAGCTTTCTCATAAATCTTCTGCCCATGCATCTTCACCTTAACAGTCATTTTTTTACAAAGGTTTAAAAAAATCCTCAAGATTCAATTGAGATTTACCCTGTAAACGTTGAAATAGGATTGAGGGATTCTATTAAAAAAAAATCGGTGCACATTTAATTCTTTTTATTTAATTAATTCTTTTTATTTAATTAATTCTTTTTATTTACTTCTTTTTCTCCTTGCTGGTTTTTGTTTTGTGGTCTTGACTTTTATTGTCTAGGAAACTGGCTTGGTGGTAATGACTGACATAGTCAGCCTGAACCACAGGCAGAATGGAGGCATGTACACAGATGAGGCTGTCCCAGCCTTCCAGCCACACACTGGGACCTTGGTGGCCACAATGCATTCCAAAATAGCACCAAGGTAACGTTTAGGGTTTAATATCTATTGTCTGTGATACTTCTAGCTGTTTTTTTTTCTCTATTCTCAGCTGTTTTCCACCTCCATGGCCCCTGGTTTAGACAAGGCACTGATGGGGAAACTCTTCCAGTGGCTTGGTAGCTGTAAAAAAAAATTTAACTGACACTGCTTTGTTAAATTTAATTTAATTCTGGAAAAATGACGTATGCAAGGAGTCTTAAATTATCATTTTGAGGAATAGTTCTTCACAATTTGCTGTGAATTTGTTGCAATATTTGCAAGCTACAGCTGGCTTTGTAGAATCACTCATTGCTGATGATCTGGACCATTGAGCTGGTGGTCAGAGTCAATAAAACGAGGGTCTGCATGAAGAAAAGGTTGTGAAGTGATGCTGCACCTGAGGATGGGCCTTTCCTCTGCATCCTGAACCCCCTGGAAGCCTGTCTCAGCAGAGGAAGTTCTGGGGTTAGCTAAGAAATAGATAATGAAGCATCACAGGTGTAGGAAAGCTGACTTAAATTATTGAAATATTAGAAATCCAGACAACTCTAAGAGAAGGGATGGAGAAGGATATGGATATATCCTAGGGATTGTAGTAACTGCTGTTGGAAGCTTTGTGTTGTGGATGCTCCCCTGGATTCCACTTGGTGAAAGAATTTGGAGCACAAACCAATATTTTTTTTAGATAACCTTTGAAAGTAGCAGAAACAATGTAGTCTTACTTGTACTATTTTTTTAGATTCTTATTTCTGTCTGTGTGCACACAAAGGGATTGCTTCAAAAGGCCGTGTAATTTGTATTATGAGTGATCACCCTCTCACTCCTTAATGAGTCTGTGCCAGCCAGAGGTTTGGTCCTGTGAGCCACAGTCAGGTGATAACTCCGATTTATCAGTGACTGGTGAAAATATCTTATCAAAAGAATCAATTTGCAAGGATTTGTTTCTTGTTTTAGCAGAGCAGAGAAGAGGAAAAGAACCTTCTTCCCTGAGACGTGGATCTGGCACTGCCTCAATGTCAGGTATTGACATTAATTCTATCCTGAGTGTTGGGTTCCCTTCAGCTACAGAAAACAAAGCTCTTTAAAATCTACTCAATTACACTGGCATTTTCTGAATTTAAAAAAAAAATTTTAATTATTTTTTTGCCCCTGTTGTTGTGGTTTTTCTTCATTATCACTTCAATCTCTGCAACATTTCCTCTGGTCCTGAAGTGTGTTCACTTGCTTCAAGGTGAACCTGTCACTTGTGTCTACATTGATTCTCTACTGATTACTTTCCAAATTTCACAGAGCCCTTCTTTCTCTGACATCTCCCCCAGACCCCAGTTTGCTGCCTCGTAAATCATGGTTTCCTCTGGGTACAGTTGGAGCTAAAAAAATTGACTAAAGAGATAACTAATCCCTCCCACAACAGCACATCTAGGATAATTTGAAGCAATTATTAATAGGCTTCCCCAGGTTTGCAAGTAAACTTCATTCTCAATAAATGATTGTAAATTAAATTTGACAGGAACTTGGAGCAAGTGTATTCAAATCTGTTCAATTGAGCATGAAATATGCTTTGTAGAAATACACAAAGAATTCCAGAAGTGCCCGTTTGGGCCTCAGCAAGCTGGGGCAGTTAATTATAAGTGGGAGAGTGTGGAATAAAAAGTTGTAGATTGCATTTTCTCCACTTCATTTCATTAGAAACAACTGAGTTGGAGCATTCCTTAATTTCCACTCTCTTGAACAGGAAGAATTAATTGTTTTTTCTTCTACCATTTATAATTATAATATACAATCCTCAAAAAAAAAAAAAAAAAAAAAAAAAAAAAAAAAGAAAAAAAAAAGAGAAACAAAAGCCTAATGTCAACTTCCCAAACCAATTCTAAAAATTCCTAGAGCCTGGCTGGAGGGGTCTAATGGCTGGAAATGAGTGTGTACTTTGGCCCCCTGCCCAGAAGAGTAAGTGCCCTCATGTGTGAAAATAATGTTAATGCTGGTTATGGGCTGAAATCCCAGTGGAAAGAACATCAGCTGCAACAAATTGTCCGGTTAAACAGGCTGGAATATCGCCAGTCCTGGAGCCAGGACACCCTTCTGCCTGTTCCTGCTCACACACTGAACATTGGTGCAGGTATCAGCTGCATTACTGCAGTCAGGGTGAGGACCTGAGTACTGGGGAACCAGCCTGCTTAAAAGGAGTTAAAATAACTTCAACTTTTAAGCAGGTTTAGATTGGATATTAGGAAGAAATCTTTCTCTGAGAGGGTGGGGAGGCCCTGGCACAGGGTGCCCAGAGCAGCCGTGGCTGCCCCTGGATCCCTGGCAGTGTCCAAGGCCAGGGTGGAGGGGGCTTGGAGCAGCCTGGGACAGTGGAAGGTGTCCCTGCCATGGCAGGGGTGGCACTGGATGGGCTTTAAGGTCCCTTCCATCCCAAACCATTCCATGTTTCTATGATTACAATTGTTATTTCCCAAGGCTTTTCCCTCTCGAGTTTGAGCTGGGGGAATCACATTCCCTGGCCAGTGCTTGGAGTCTGGCTGAACTTTAAAAAGGCGCAGTGATCTCCAGTTTTTATTGTTTTAATCCTTCCCCCTCTGTGATACAAACACCCAGATCAGCCCCTGATGAGCTGTCTGGCTCCTGATGGGCACAACAGCCTCAGGCTCAATGAGAATTGATGTAGAGGAGCAAAGCAAAGGTGCTTCACTGATGCCTCGAGTGTGAGCAACCTTCATGTGAAAAGCAGTGCAAGTGCAGCTCTCGGGTGTGCTCTGGGTGTGCATCAGGCAGCTCTGCACATGAGGACAGTGTGTTGGGCTGGACACTTGCAGGGCTTCTTCTGAAGACCTTCCATTCTCATTTTCCATGCCCCCCCCCCCAAAGCTTACAGGGCTGCGTGTCAGGCTCTGGGGAATAAATAAGAACTTGAGAGAAAACAACCTTAGGGTGTACTCACAACTGCACCAATCACCCTGCCAGCTGAGCCATGAAATAGCTTTTGCTCTTGTGTTAGAGGAAATGTTTTCTGTTCCAGGCGGGGCCAAAGCTGCTTTGCAGGAGGGAAATAGTAAAGGCTGAAGAACAAAACTCCATTTCTATTATTATAAAGCATGGGAGAGGACACCAGGTTTATATCATCATGTTGTGGTATGCACAGGAAAGCTAAATACTGAGAGATTTGGATTTTAATGATTAGTTTAATCTTCATTGGAAGAAAATTATAGGTTTGGGAATTTTCTAAGTCAGCCGTTCCAAAACCCAGCAAACCAAAACGTTTCTGAATTAAAACAAGCAGTTGCTGAACTTGATGTTTAGAAAATTTCTCATTTGTCCTGGTGTTCAAGCAGAGTCTGAAGTGTGGCAATGGACACAGGGACAATGAGCTCCAACAAAATCCACTTTTATTTCACTAGCTGTTAAACCAATTATTGTTGAACTGTTTTTATCCAGGACTTCAGTCTGGGATTATTTCTTGTCTTTCTTTTTAGGTTTTGGGGGTTGTTTTAGAGTTTTGTTGAGATTTCTTTTTACTTAGTGCAGACATTTGCCTCTAAGGAAAGTGACTCTGAAATGAGGCTGCAAAGGAAGTTTTTAATCCAGGAAGAATCTGTGTTTTGCAGGAGTAACTATTTGCTGTTCTGCTGCTTGTAAATGCTGGCAGGTCTCAAAACTGATAAAAAATACTGAGCCTTTTGTAAGGTTCAAAGCAGACAACGCTGTCCTATAAATGTGGATCTGCAGGGAATGCCCCAAAATGCTTGGGGACTCCATTAAAAAGCATTTAATGAATGTGCTCAGCCCAGGTTATTTGGTGTTCTCTCGGCAGTGATGGCTCAGGGGAAGCCCAGCTGCGTGCGGAGGTGCCCGACTCCATCACCACGTGGATCACGGAGGCCGTGGCTCTGTCTGAGGAGAAGGGGCTGGGCATTGCCAGCCAGACCGAGCTGAAGACCTTCAAACCTTTCTTCATCGACTTCACGCTGCCCTACCACGTCATCCGGGGCGAGCAGACCAAGATCCCCCTCACTGTCTACAACTACCTGGCCGTGTGTGCAGAGGTAACAGCTCATTCCCCACCCCTGACTCCATTCTGGGTTATCCCCACGGCTGGTGGGTGATCTGTGAGTCACAGCAGATAAGGTGTCGGGCTGACACAGAGGTGAGCTCAGCAGAGATGCTTTGAGAAGGTAAATATTGCTTTTTCAGTTCCAGTAAATGGCACCGCTTTACTTATGGTTTGAAAGGCGTGTGGTGGTCTGAAGTGTCTTGCAGCACTTTGGAAAAACAAATGTCGAAAAATACAGGGGGGGACAATAAGGGAGCTCGTGCTGAACCACAGAGAAGAATTTCCTTCATAATCAAAAAGCTGCCAAAAATAGTTTATTTTGAAGGGATTTTTTTTTTCTCCTAAGAAATCTTTTCTCCCCTGATGTTTTCTTCTCACACTGCCCATCTGCCCAGCTCCAGCAGCATCTCCTAGAAATACTTGTAGAATTGCTGAGCTGAAAGTACTGCTCTCAGTCAAACCCATGGCTGTTTGAAGAATGAATAATCTGCATTCTCTGATTTTTATCAAGCATTCTGTGGGTTTCACATCGTTCACACAGATCCCTTTGGCTTTGTGGCTGATATTTCCAACAAATGACATTTCCAAAACTTTCGCAGGTCCATGTGAAGATTTCTGTCCCAAAAGGCATTAAGTTTGTCGGGCACCCTGGGAAGCACCACCTGACCAGGAAGAAATGTGTGGCCCCTGGGGAAGCCAAACCCACCTCCATCGTTCTGTCCTTCAACGAGCTGGGCCTGAGCAACATCACTGGTAACACACAGCTAAAACCAGCTTCTTGGTGCTCGAAAGGGTTTTAAAAATGTTTCTTTTTGTTCCTCTCTCAGGAGAAAATTCTTGTTTCCCTATTGCCCCAGTTGATTCATTCCACTTGCTGCCAGCTTGGCTTTTCAACCTCATTTATTGTAGGAACAAACTCCCTGCTTGTGATGCACAGAATGTACAAACAAGTATCAGGAGATTCCCTGGTCATCACCTCTCCTGCTGTGATATTTGCTCATGCAGGGCTGGACCTGTTACACTTCCCTGAAAGATCAGGGGGAATTTCTAAACAAGAGAGAAACAATAAATTCTTGTGTCTTTCAATAAATAATCCCAGCAAAAACTGTGCAACACTGAAAACTAGGAAGGAGTTTCTCTGTTGCCCCATGATTGTCCAAATATTGCTTGGTTTTAGGTGTGATCACTCAAATATGGACAAAGGGAATATGAGAGAGCTGTAATTACAGCACCTGATGTATTGTTAATCAGCTGTTTCTAATTAGTTTAGATCTCTTTAACTTCTAGAGATCTTCCTATCTCAGAATCTCTGCTGCTTTTCCCTTCTGTTTCTCAGCAAAGGCTTTTGCCTATGGTGGGACCAATTGCTGTCAGGAGGGGATGCAGACCCTAAAGAATGGCAAACACTCAGAGGACTCTTACACAGACAGAAGGACCCCTGTGGGAGTGGATTATGTTCGCAGCAGTGTCATTATTGAGGTGAGAAAATACGAGTTTGTTGACAATTCAGGAAAAAAAAGTGCTTGGGCGAGTGGTGAAATCAGATGTGAGTAGGTTTGTAAAGATCCTCAGGTTGATTTACGGCGTGTTAGAGGGATTGGAAATAATCAGCTTTGGTGGTACTCGTACAGAAAGAGCTTTGGTTCTGAGCTCCTCTGGTGAATCTTCAGTACTGCTCAGGAGAAAAAGGAATGGAAATTTTATGGGATAATCTTGCCCTGTTAATCTAAGAAATATGATCAAATGGAAGCTTCTCTGGCAGTGGTTAGCACATCTCGAGCTAACAGAACACTGTGCCATCACTTTTCTGTAAAGGATATAAACCACTGTGCAGCAGCAAAAATAATTTCTGTATTTTCCAAGTGAAACTGGAATCTGTTCCTGCTAATCCAAGCCCTGTGGTTTATGTGTGGATTTCTGTCTTTCTATAGCCAGAGGGACTGTCCAGAGAATACACCTACAGTGTGTTCTTCTGCCCAAATGGTAAGTTCATGATTTGAATGAGATATTCAGTTTGTTTGATTCAGTTTGAAAAAGAAACATTTGGCTTCATCTCACTTAAAAAAAAAAAAAAAATTAAAAAAAATCTTTGTTTCTATTTCTCTGTGATTGATGAGTTATGGTGTGTAGGAAGAACTCGTGAATAAAGAGTCTTTCTTACCTGGCTGGCTAATTATGAATTTGCTCTAACTGCCCAAGTGATTTCTGGAAATGGCCATTAAATTCCTTTACTTTATGGAACAGTTTCAGTATTCAGCACTGTGGACAGTAACTGGGACTGTGCTTTATTTTCAGCTGGTGTTTTAAAATTCAGTTCTGGAATCAGTCTGTCCTTTCTGCCAGAGATTTGGATAGCTCAGAGTTGGCTCCAGTAGCTAAACAGAGATGCTTTTGACCACTAGATTAGAACTGAAAAATCACTTGCTGAGTTCATAAGAAATTCAGCTGAGCAGCTTGAAGGACCTTCTGCCTTGAAGGGGGTAAAAATAAAAGATGAGAAGAAACATCCATGCGTATTTTAACACTTTAAAAGAAGCTGGCAAAAACCCCATGTACTTAGGAAAGGTCTGTTTGAATTTTAGTTATAAGCCAAGGGTTATTTTCGATGTCTGTAAGATGAGCTCTAATTCTCACAACGTTCCCTTGTTTTTCTGACTAGAGAAAATACACATTTCCACACCTAACAAATACGAGTACCAGTACATGCAGAAACCTGCCCAGATGAGGCACTTTGACGTCGCTGTGAAGGCCCACAACGATGCCCACCTGGCCCTGTCCTCTGGCCCCCACGACATGGCAGAGATGGCAGAGATTGTTATCGGGGGGCATCAAAACACTAAAACCTGGATTTCTGTCAGCAAAATGGGAGAGCCGGTGGCCAGCAGGGACACACCTGGTATCCTCTCCTGGGATGAATTCCGCAGCTTCTGGATCAGCTGGAAAAATGGAGTTATCCAGGTACTGAATTTGTCTGTGTGATGGTCTGGAAGTCTCTTTTTAAACAGAGCTTGAGCATGCACAGAGCAGGTTTTCCTTGGTGTAGAAGGTGGGGGCTTCATTCCTGCTGCCTTTTCCCTCTGAAGCCCTGATCAGGCTGTTCTGATCAGAACAAATCTGCTTTTGCCACTGTTGCGTTCTCAGGACCTCAGTCCTCAGTGATTTCAGTGATGAAAGCCTTGAAGGCCAAGCCTGTGGAATCCTCGTTGAACTTCCTTGGATTGTTCTGTGGGTGGGGCAGAGAGCTATTGCTCCATCTCCAGTGCACATGTGGGTTAGGAGGTGTCCCAGCACGTGTGGCACAGTGACTCCACGTGTGGGGGCTCCTGGAACTCCATGGTCTCTTGTCCCTTTCAGGTTGGCCACGGTACTCGGGTGCTAAACGAATCTATTATTGTGGAGTGGACAGTCCCCAAACAGCTTGAGGTGAAGTACATTGGCTTTTCCACAGGCTGGGGGTCAATGGGAGAGTTTAAAATTTGGAGAAAAGAAGAGACTGATGAAAATCACAATGAAGCATTTACTCTTGGAGTTCCCCACAACATAATTCCAGGATCAGAAAGAGCTACGGCTTCAATAATAGGTATCAATTATCAGGAGGTATCACTTAGGTACCCCTTATCAAATGTGAACAGATGCTCCAGCTGTTACTTCTGACCAGTACTTGAGTAATGCACACCAGATAAGATAGTCACAGGCACTTAAAGAGGTTTATTACTGTTTAATTCTGGGGCAGATAATTCTTTGGGGTGTCTTTGTCACTGGTTTGAAGCCTGTTTGGGTTGACAGTGGCTTAAAGTTGTGAGGGGCTTTGCAGGGGCACTGTCTGTTACAATTCAAAGTATTCATTTCATTATCATCCTCATCACAAATTGTGCCGTGTTCTAAACTGGGAAGTGGTGGATAACCAAATGCTGAAATGTGGAATTTCCTCAATCCCACAAGAGATTGAAGGGCTGAGACTTAACAGCTGAAGGACTTCCCACTTATGTTACATTTTATTTAAGCTGACTCTGTGGTAGCCAGGAGATATTAGAGCAGTCAGGTTTTAATCATAAAACACCAAAAGTAGACCTTAATTACTTCATCCTGAACATTTCCCCTCTCTCTCTCAAACAGGAGATGTGATGGGTCCTACTCTGAACAACCTGGACAACCTGCTGAGGTTGCCCTTTGGCTGTGGGGAGCAGAACATGATCCATTTTGCTCCCAATGTTTTTGTCCTGAAATACCTGCAGAAAACCAAACAGCTCAGTCACGAGGTGGAGGTGGAAGCTACTGATTACCTTGTTCAAGGTAACTCATTACAACTGAATTTATAGATGGAGAAAAGGGTTTGAGTGGGAAGTTTCACTTGTGTCATGTCATTTTTTTTTTAACCAAGAATAGCCCAAGTGATGAGAATTTGTCATTTCTTGCAGGATAATCTCACAGGTTGACCGATTTTAATGGCAAGATATTTTCCCTTGATATGTAACCTGTGTTTCCCTTCAGTAACTCCTGGTTCAGATGCATATTGATTTATCTTTCTCTTTTTTTCCTTAGCTGATTTCTATGTTTAAACATTTTAGAAAGTAAAGGAAAACGGAATTTAGTAAAAATCTGTATATTTAGGGGGTTTTGCCTTATTCATAAATTGTCTTTTCAAGCCTTTAGTCACTGGAGTTCTGGCTCTTTTCTGGACTTCTTTTTAACAGTATTTTCTTAGTAACAGTATACCAAAAATCAAAATTTAGCATCCAATGTAGTTAAAAGCCTTCATTATGTGGCTCTAGGTTATCTGTCCTTTCAGTGTCCTGTCCTACTTTACCAAGCAGCTAAAAACAACCTTTTTTTTTTTTTTTTCCTTGCACTGTTCTTCTCAGCATTTGTTTTGGGAAGAGCCATGTGCAAAATAGTTTTATAACTGAGTGCAATTCTCAGGACGAGTAAGAATTCAGAGATCATTAAAAACAAGAACGACCCAAAGGGACAAAGCTCTCTTGTGTATGAGTCAGACAATAGTCATGTCATGAAATCAGGGGTGACAGGAGTTAGGTGGTTCTCCTCTGAAAATATAAATATAAAATGTAATATGGGAGATATTTCTCATATTCAGCAACAAAAGCCCAGTGCTGCTTCCTTTGCCTGGCTCCAGTCACTCCACTTGTAACTCTCTGTGCTTGCTGAGAGCAGTGAGGAAAAGGGAATTTGTTCATGGTCCAAGTCAGTGTTTCCTTTGCAGCATCATTTGCTTTTGTTTCTTTTTACGAACCTGCAAACCTTCCAGGTTTTTGGCTCCAAACTCTGTTTGCTAATTAACCCTTACAGAAGAAAACCCCCAAGAGTTCTAAACACTTCTGTGTTCACTTGAGCCCTGCCAAGTGTAAGGTTTAGATGGGAAATGCTCACTTTAGAAGGCTTTTGTGATTTACCAAGCCAGAAAACTTCTTCATCCCTTCGTCATCCATCACGGAAAGTGCTGATACCCAACAATTCCCATGTATTCCCTCTTCTTTAGAAGTGGCCTGGGCTAAACCAGTCAGTATTTTTTCTACTTTCTTACAAAAAAAAAGCAGGTGATCAGGGGAAAACTGGGAAGGGGAACCTCTTCAGTGAGTCCCAGCATCCAGAGGAGTGTTTAGAAAAGAGGAGGTTTCAGAAGAGCAAGCAAGACATAAAAATCTCTGCTACTACCAACCAACAAACAAGAGCAATGAAGCATAACCCAGCTCAAAATCACAGAATCACACCATATCCTGAGCTGGAAGGGACCCACAGTGAACATCGAGTCCAGCTCTGAAATGAATGGCCCATACAGGGGTCAAACCCACAGCCTTGGCACTGTTGGCGCCATGAACACCCAAAAAGAGAAGAACAGAAACAATGAGAAGAGTGATATAAAATATAAGGGCTTAATGTGTCCTTACACACACTGGAAATGAACATTGAGGAGCTCTTTAAGCAGGAAGGGCTCAGTAGTAAATTGTACCTGAGGCCTGCAGGGGGAAGCCAACAATTTAATTTAATTTAATTTAACACCTATTTTTTGGAGAAAGAAAAAAATAATACCATTACTTAGGCTTTCTGCCACGTACCTGCACCCATCCCACAACCACCAGACAAAGATGTGGTGGCACCAAGAGCATCATCAATCTCTAGGTCTTCGTTCCTCCCATTTTTCAGGCCATTCCCTGCAAGCACTAGGGGGCTACAGAGCAACTGGGAAGTGTGGGAGTCATGGGCAGCCCTTCCTCAGGGATTGAGGAGCTGCCTGTATCCAGAGGGGTCAGCAGAGAAACTTCACCTCTGGAAATGAAACAATAATTCCATCCCCATAAAAATGTCACGAGGTGTGGAATAAAACACCCACTCCTGTGCTGCAGGATTCAGCGGGCTTTAGATGTCTTTTGACACAATCTCCTTGCAGATTGGACTTTTCCTTATCAGAAATATCCATCCTGGAGGGTTTGGCTCCAATGGGTGCTTTATAGCTTTATCCAAGTGTGCATTACGTATTCATCCACGTGGAGGCTTTGTTAGGATGGGCATGGTTAGAGACAAACAGGTTTGAGAAGCAAATTGTTTTCCAAGTAGAAAGAGCAATTCGACTCGTTTTCTTCATTTTCAACCTCAGAAGGCATTCCAGGAAGAGAGTTCTTATCTTCAGCACCCACCTTGTTAATAATGATGTCTAAACCAAGCCTTGGGACAGCCCTTGCAGCTGGGAGGTGTTCATGTGCACTGAGGTCACAGCTGGTGTTTTCATGTTACGTGAAGTTGTTCCAAGCAACAGCTTTGGGAAAAGTCTGAATCCAGCTGCAAAGTCACAGGCAAACCATTTTCATTTGTAAATGGAAGTAAAATGGAAGGAGAGTGGCCGTATGCTTAAGAAAAAAACCTTTTGGTAATGCATTTTTTTTCGGAGAAGTATCCAATTTTTAGCATTTCCAGTGTCCAAAAGGCAGGAGCTGCAGTGTCCCAGATGTTATCCTGAGCAGATTTCTGGATAAACTGCACACAGAGCTGGCTCTCACTCACAGCAGAATAAGAAGCTGCCTCGGGCAGCAGAATCCCTTACACAAGTGCCAGATGGTCTGAGTCGTCATTCACTTTAAATACTCGTTTTTTCTCTGTGTGAGGAGATTTTTGGACTCCCCCAATTGTTTTGTGACTTGCAGGCTACCAGCGCCAGCTGACCTACAAGAGGCAAGATGGCTCATACAGTGCTTTTGGGGAGAGAGACTCATCAGGGAGCATGTGGTGAGTGGCTATTTAAAACTCACTTAGAAAAGTGCTAAGTGTTTGCTAAACAGGAAAAACACACAATTGGCTGGGAAAGAGGAGGAGTTTTCCAGCTTCCCTCGTGGTATCGCACACGGTGGAGAACAGAAATAATGCAATAATATTCAGTGACTACAGAATTGCTCTGACTGCATTAGGAGATGTGTTGTAGGTGATTCAGGAGCGGTTAAGAGAGTCAAATCTGCAAAGAGGTCCAAGCTTCAGGCACAAAAGTTGTAGTTAAGGATCATATCTGCAATTGGAGTAGCAATTATGAGGCATTTAAGCACCTAATTCCATTAGGGAATGGAGTTTTACCTGAACAGGGAAATGTGCTGCCTCTACAAGTGGCAGAGGTTTCTATCAGGGTAGGTAAAAAGCCCATCAAAACCAACTCAAAACCCCCAAAGGCATCCTTATACCGTGTGTTTTCCATCTCCTGCTGGGGGGAACAGTGTGGATTTATGCTCTGGGATACGTGCAGGACCTTTTGGAGCCCCACAGCAGGAGAGGCAGGACTCAGGGACTGTGGGGGCAGCCCCTGGCAGTGCTGTGCCCCCACGAGCCCTCGGCCTGGCAGCTCTGTGTGGCACCAGCCCAGTGTGTCACCACCCCCAGGGCTCAGTGGTGGAGATGATGCCTGAAGTGGGTACCTGGAAACAGAGACTGGACAGGAGTAAGGGAATAAAGGTGATATTTATTGGAAAGGCCTTCAAAGGTACACCCTGGGGAGCCCAGAGGCTGCTGCCAAAATGGACCCCAAGATGGACCCCGAGTCACGAGTTCTGCACACTTTTATAGGTTTGGTCCATTTGCATATCAGCATAAATTTGCCAATTAAAACTTTAGCTAATGATGTCATTTCTCTAAGCTCAGCCCCCCTTTCCAAGATGTTGGTTTACACATTTCTGGGCCCAGCACGGCCCAGGTGTCCTTGGAGAGCAAACCCAGAGAGACTTTGTTATGTCTGTCTTAGCATGAGAGAGCAGCAGCAGCAGGCTGTGAGACACTTCAGAGTTTTACAGTAGGCAGTACAGAATATAAAAGCTAAACCTCAAGGCATCAGGGATCCTTCTCCTCATCCCTGTGCCTGTGCTGTCCCCTGCCTCCTCCATCTGCTCCGTGTTTGGGTTCTCAGTGATTTCCCTCCCCAGCTCAGGGCAGGGGAAGCGCTGCTGCTGCTGCTGCCTTGCTCTTCCTGAGACAGGGAACTTTTCTCTCAGCTCCAGCATCTCCCAGTCCCTGGATGTGAAATATGGTGACACAGAATTACTCAACACTTGAAAAATCCCCTGCCAGGCAGCAGTGTTTGCTACCCTCCCATTCCTCAGGGGCCTGTAAATGCAATGACTCAGTCCCCTGGAGCTGGCCAGTGCTCACACTTGTTGTCAGAGGTTTAGAATTCCAAAAACACTTCTGGTGCTTTCTTAAGTCTTAATTCTGTATAAAGTGTAACGTAGCTTCAGGCTTGAGGAAAGGATCTGGATTTCTTATGAGAAACTTTTATTGATTCTTAATTTTAAAATATCAGTTCTTAGCTTAAAAACTTTAATCATTTGGGCAGATGAGCACCTATAAAAAAGAACTGTATTTCAGAGTGTGCCATAATTATGATCAATACATCTTTGAGTTCTACTTTTCAATTTGGTTTATTGAACCTTAATCCGTTTCTTATCCGAAGCCTGAACAGTGTTCAGCTGCTTTTATGTCCCATGAACGTTTTAACAAAAATATTTAGTGCTTCCAAAAACATTTTAGTTGTGCTTTCTAAGAATGTTGATTTTCACTAACAGCTACAGATATTTTATTCTGAATTTGTTTCCTCAGTAAAGAGGGTTAATTCATTTTTACAGGTTAACAGCTTTTGTCCTCAAGTCCTTTGCTCAGTCTCGTGGGTTTATTTTCATTGACCCCAAAGAACTCACAGCTGCCAAAGACTGGATCATCCAGCACCAGAAAGAAGATGGTTCTTTCCCTGCTATGGGCAGGATACTAAACAAGGACATTCAGGTAAAAACCACACAGGATCAACAGGCAGCAAGAGCATTTTAAAAGTTATTATCAAAGCACAAAGTGATGCAGTTTGAATTTTGCTCTTGAAAGGCTGGAATGCTACAGGGAGAACCAGGAGAATTTCGGTTCAAAAAGGTCTGTCAGAACGTGTCTGTGGGATGTCCCCAGAGGAGGGAAAGCGAGATGTGAAATCTTAGAAAATACTGCATTAAATGTGTCCTCAGGCTACTGCCAGGGACAGCTGGGTCCTGGGCCCAGCCAGTGTGGGCTTGGGTTCCTAAATTTTGTACTCCTTGTGTGCAAAGCAAAAGAAATTTGGTGATTCTTCAGCTTCTCCTCTAGTTTTGACTCATCCTCTGTCTTGCTTCAAGAGTTTTTTTTTTTTCCCCCCCCCAGTGTCCTTTTCTCTGATTTTCATCCAGTGGTTTGTGTTGTTTGCCCTTCCAGGGTGGGATCCATGGGAAGATCTCCCTCACAGCTTATGTGGTTGCATCTCTTCTGGAAACAGGTGTCTCTTCTGAGGTAACAAAAGCTCAGCTAAAACAGCTCCAAAAATTCTCTGTATTCTATTTTTTCTAAACTTCATTTTGCTGCTGTTTGCATCAGAGGTTCTGTGCTCTCTAGAATGACTGACAGCATCCAGGGAAGAGAAGCTGCTGGAAAGCCTTGGGATTATTCTAAAGTTAAGGAATCTGAAGTTGTTCAAGGTGGTCTCCCACCCTTCAACCATCAGCTCATGATTATTCCACCAGAGCAAAACACTTCCCTGCAGCCCCATCCCTCAACCTCTCCCAGAAATTACTGCAAAAGCGTTTTGTGCCTCGTAGCTTCGAGCTGTGAGTGCAGCCTGAGCAGATCCTGGGCTCCTGCCTGTAGAGACTCAGAAATCCTGGCTTGGTGCTAAAAGCAGTTTAACTTGAGGATCCAGAGAACTCTTGTGGTCTGGCTTGGCTGCAGTGGCCAAAATGCTACTGCTGTGAGATTCCAGTGCCTTTGGAGAGCTGAGCTCCTGCAATGTGCTGGATCGAGGGCTCTGGAGAAAAATGTTCCTGTTCTGTGCAATGAGACAGAGCAGGAGCACTGCAAAAAAGAGAAACAGCTCTGTGGGAATGGCCAATTCTGCTGGAAAAAACACCCCAAACTTCCAGTACAACTGGTGTTTAGGGATTCCTCCTTAAAACTCATGGTAAAACAGTGCTCCTGCCCTCTGATGTATTTCTGCCAGCACACAGTTTCACTAGAATGGAGGTGTTTAGATGAGATTAGAGTTACAAGTTCCCACTAACTAGGACTGGGAAGATTTTCCCTTGCAGATGTTCCCTCGCTCTTCAGCCAAGGGAGAGGGCAGTGGTGGCTGTGCACAGGTAGAACTGCCTGGAAGGTGCAAAGAGGAGGTGTAGTGGATGCTGCAGCATCTCTTGGTGATCTGCTCTCAGACAAAAGGGTCTGTTCAGGCACAGCCCCGTGAGTTTGTGGAGGTGTTGGAACAGCCTGTGCCCATTCAGGAACTCTGATAACCTCAGCACTCCTCATCCATCCCTGTGGAGCCTGAAGAGTGAGACCAGGCTGCTGTTGTAAGCTGATGCCCCCTAACCCCTCGTCCTTGTTGGAGTGGAAGGTTTTCAACCTCATTAAAAATTCAGAAAACACAGCAGAGCTCACAGAGCACTTCCTGCCTCCCTGTCAGCAGTGTCCCCCTCTGAGCAGTGATGTGATGCTCTCTGTGGGCTGCTGTGTGTCGAGGCAGCCCCAGAAGTGCAGTTTCTGTGGATTCTAATGGTTTTCCTAGAGGAGATTTGTGAGTGTTCCTAATGATCTTAGCTAGGAAACGAGGAAGGGGAAGGTTAGTGCCACAGGGAAATCAAAAGAAACCAAATTACATCAAGTCCAATTAAATTGTTTCTATAAATTATCAGAGCCACGTTCCTGCATGGTGAGGTCATTGGGGGAGTTAATAAAACATGTTTGTTGGCTGCAGGGACCCCTGGGAACCTTGGCCTTTATTATCCTCTGGCGTCTGCCAGACGCTCCGGAGTGTCAGGAACACAATCAAACCTACAGTACAGAACTCGCCTCTGCCCTGTTCATCTGCTGCCTTGCAGGGGCATGGAATTTCTTCAGCTTTATTGGGGGGAAAGTGTGTCTCAGTGCTGGCCTAAATCATTCTTGCTCTGCTGTTTGCTCCTTTTATTTTGAATTTTTGATGCATGGCTTTTTTTAGGGGAAAGTATCAGTGCCGTTCTGCAGAGAGCAAAACATATCTTTCCTAATTTATTGGGTGTTGTTGTTGAGTTTTTTGTTGTTGTTTTTTGTTTGGCTTTTTTGTTGTTGTGTTTGTTTGGTTGGTTGGCTTTTTATGGGAACAATGTAACGAGTAATAAAGCAATTCTATCTTCTGAGACCGGTAAATACATCTGGGCTCTTTCCCCCTGAATGTAGGAAGAAAGAACAGCTGTTGACAAAGCCAAACACTTCCTGGAGTCCAACCTGTACTCAGCAGAAGACCCCTACACCACTGCCCTGACCGCCTACGCCCTGACCCTGCTGCACAGCCCCTCTGCGGCCGCGACGCTGCGCAGGATGAACAGCATGGCCATCACCCAAGGTACTGAGCTCCAGCCCTGAGCTCTGTCCCCTTGCAGGAACGAGCAAACACAGCCTGAATGCTGGATGTGAGCTCCTGGGGGGGATGAGGGATTCCTCACAGCACGGTTTGGCTTTGTAAGGCAAGAGCGCTCCTGGGTCTTTCCAGAGAGGGCTGAGAGCTCAGCTCCACGCGTGCAGCTGATGCTGAGGGAAGGCAAAAGTGCAGCAGAATCACAGAATATCCTGAACTGGAAGGGACCAGCTCGTAAGTGAATGGCCCATGCAGAGATCAGCCCCACAGCCCCGGTGTTCAGCAGCACCATTCTCTAACCAGCAGAGTGATCTCAGGTTGTGCGGAGGCTCTGCAGCACTTTCCTTGCAGTGGCAGAGTTTTCCCTGTGACACCTCACATTCCCTGATGGTGTATTTTGGTCCAAAACCCAAGGATTACTTGATTTGTCACACTGAATCATCTTTGTCGCTCCAAAGGGAGCCCCTTGCCCAGGGACTGGTTGCCCAAGAGAAGGAACAGCACATTTCAGGGCACGGAGCTCTTCTGAGCCGATGCGAAAGTGGAATTTGACTCTTCTCGTGCCCAGAGGCTCAGCTGCACTCCTGCTCTGATAACTCACATGTTCCACTGCCCTCTTCTCCTAGATGGCTTTACACACTGGAGCCTCACAGGAACCCTTGTCACTGATGAAGACACCTTCATGGGCTTTAATGATGGACTCTCTCAATCAGGTAATCAGGAACCTGTAGTGCAAAGGTGGGGAAAAGGAGAGGGGCTGCCTGCACGTATTGCAGTGAATTGTTCATCAAATACAAGGTATTCTGGAGCTGCCAGAGGAAAGAGAGCTCAGAAAAGGCAGGTAATATTATGCTGAAAGAATAAGTGAGAGATGGAGCAGGTCCAGAGAGGACAGGCTTTTCAGCCCCAGCTGTCTCGTCAGCTTTCACTCCCATTTTATAGAGACAGAAGAGTGAGAGCCACAGGGGATTCTATCAGGGAGTAATAATTCGAAACAGAAATCTGAGGGAATTCAAATATGTTTAATTTTGGAGCTATTTATCTTTGTGTTTTTAACGGACCTAAGGATTGTATCACTGATCACTGACACTTCAGCTGATTTTTCTGGACTTTAACTGTCAAAGCCACAGCAACAGTGAATGATGCTGTAATTTTCAAGCCACTTAAAGCCACTGACTCTGGATATGATGCAGGTGCAGCAATGCTCAAGAGGGATCTGACTGGATATTGTATGAACATCTCAGCACAGGGCAAGAGTGGGCAGCAGCAGAGCAGAACTGGAGTGGGAGAGGAACTACTTGTGGGATACAGTCAAGTAGGAGGAGTTTATCTGTTGTGTGAATATCTTTATTATTGGTTATCTGTTGTGTGAAGGGAAGCTTATGTTGAAAGCAGAGATATCTTAGGGAGGTGAAGCATTTTGGGTGCAGACATTTGAACTTCCCTTTTCCTGTGTTTACTTCTACAGACTCTTAACTTTTTAAAATTATTTTTCACTTAATAAATATTCATAGATCTATCTCTAGACCCATCTAGAGTCTCACTTCTAGGTGGTATTTTGATTTTCTTTTTTTTTTTTTTTAAATCTCCCCCACCTCTTTCAGTTGTTTCTGCAGAAGTGGAAATGACATCTTATGCCCTTCTGACCTACACACTCCTGGGGGATGTGGCCTCTGCACTCCCTGTGGTCAAATGGCTCTCACAGCAAAGGAATGCACTGGGAGGATTCTCATCTACTCAGGTGGGCTGCCTCTGGAAAAGGTAGCTGGGATGCATGCATTGTCAATTGATTCAGGAATGCAGAGTTTCCATCTTCCTGACAGAAATTGTTTGTGTTCTGGTAAGAAGAAAAACTTTCCAGTGCTCTTTACTACTTCCTTCTTGGACTGGTAATTTGAAAGGAGCCCAGACTTTGTCCTCACAGGCGCCTTTGATAGGAAAAGTGAGCAAAATCTGATGTTTCTTTTGCCATATGAATGATTAAGGGAGATTCTGCCACCTGGAGCTGAGCTCAGTTGCTTGGAAGTTCCCTGTGCTCCTGTATTCTTCACTATTCTGATTTCTCCCTCTTCTGACCCCCAGGACACCTGTGTGGCCCTGCAGGCTCTGGCTGAATACGCCATCCTTTCTTATGTTGGAGGAGTCAACCTGACCATTTCCTTGGCCTCTACTAACCTGGACTACCAGGAAACATTTGAGCTTAACAAGATGAATAAAAAAGTCCTTCAGACTGCAGTGGTAGGTGGATTTGTGCAGCAGATTTTCAAAGCAGTCCATGTGAGCTGGGTTCTGAATGAGGACTCGGATCAGTGATGGTAAAAGCAAAAGTTAAACGCTGAGACCTGTGGGACTCTGTGGGTTTGTGGCTGGGTTCTGCTGTGAAGGAGACAGCACTCCCAATGAAAGGCATTTTTCACCATAACCAATGCCTGGTGTTTATTTTGTGCTGCTGTTTGTCTCTGCCATTGTAAGTGCAGGTGGTGGAGAGATTAATCCATGTTCATTTCACTCCTGCAGTGCCCTTTGTAAAGATATTTTGTACAGAATAGAGCTAAATTTGATATTAATTTCCATTCTGAGTGCCATGTCTTGTCTGTGTCTCACCTGTGGATTCTCCCCAGATCCCCAGTATTCCAACAGGGCTGTTTGTGAGTGCCAAAGGTGAAGGTTGCTGTCTGATGCAGGTAAGGTTGCCATGGGGCTGGAGAAAGCATGGGAGCAGATGATCTCTGAACTCACAGCCTGTTTGCTGCTTTTGTAATCCCAGTTTGCTGTGAGGAAGGACTTACACTTGGAATTTCTCTCCAAATAGTTCTATAACGTGGTGTTGCTTTAATTTATGGGAGAGAATGTGATAGCACCGGCTCTGGTACAGCTTTTATAGAGATGGAACTGTGTGGTACAGCCTCTGTTGTCTCTGTGCCTGCCATCCCCTCCCTCTGAAGAGATCTTGTGTCTGTGCTGGTCTTTACGGGACATTTGTGGATGCTTCGAAACACTGGAGCCGTAATAAACCCCCCTGATTTGTTTTGCTTTTCCCTCTTCCTGCTGCAGATCGATGTCACTTACAATGTGCCCGATCCTATTGCCAAACCAGCTTTCCAGCTCCTGGTGAACCTGAAGGAGCCCAAGTCAGAGCAGCACCTCCAAGCCCCAAACCCGCCGCGCTCGGGCTCTGCCGATGAGAACCGCTCCGAAGCCCTGCACAGGGACAGGGCTCTGGGGGACGACGAGGACCCGGCCTCAGACCAGGACCACCGCGAGTACAAAGTCATCCTGGAGACCTGCACCAGGTAGGAAATGCCAGCCCTGCTCCCCACAGAACGTTTGGTTTGCTGGTCGGCCCCTCTGTGCCAGGAAAAGCACCGAGTTCTCTCTGCCTGGATCTCAAGCAGGGTGAGGCAGAACTTTCAGCCACCGCTGGGGGTTGTAGGACAGAGCCATTCCGTGGTCATTCTTCATCATTTCAGTGCTAAGCGTGGGTCAAAGGCAGAGAAATAAGAACAATGCCTTGAGGTTTTATCACTAAGTCTCATTATTGCCTCTCCAAACCCTGAAGATGACAAATGGGATGGCATTTGCTTGTATAAGGATGAAAAGAAAAAGTTCTGGATTATTTTCTTAAAAGCCTCAAAGAGCAAGGTAAATTCAACTGCCTAACTAACATCTTAATTGTGTCAATAGTTTTATAAATATTATTGATTTGACTTTATTATTTGAGCTCCTTAGTGTTCAGTTTTGGATACCAAAAGCCTAACAGAAGATGCTTGTTGCCATGGTATGAATTTGGAATCTATGGTAAAGACACAATACATGCAGATATTTATTAATAAGCTCTCAAAGGCTCATCCCTTATCTCCTTTTTCTATATAAAGAAATGTAAAATAATTTCTAAAGGTGGCATCATCCAGAAGTTTCATTTCTAGCTCTCAAAGCACTTTACAGAGACATGAGCAGTTCTGTCACATTTTATTGATTGGAAAACTCAAGTTATTGTGAGAAAAGAGTTTGGCTATAGACAAACAGCAGCAAGAATAGTTCCTGAACTGTATTAAATGCACTTACAAGTTTTGCTTAAACACCCTGGTACTGCTGCAGTCATCAGGGGTTGCTGATCTCTTTACAAAACGTTTGGGTTTTTAGGGAGTTTGTTGGGAATTTGACCCAAGAGAGGGAGAGAGCCGCAACCAGAATAAATAAAGAGGGCTCACAGCATCCTGCTGTGCAACAGGAGAAACCACTCCCAAGACATTGAGAATTAATCTGTATGTTTGTGATCTGGAGCATGGCAGGTGGGGGGGCTGCTGCTTCACCAACCTCCAACAGGAGAAGTCCCGTGAGTGGCTCAGGTGTGATTTGTGAAAATGGAAAATTCAGGCTCCCCTATCAGTTTAATGGGAAACTCTGGCTCCCTTATCAGTTTAATGGAAAATTCTGGCTCCCCTATCAGTTTCTGTCCCCTTCCTTCCTGCACAGACAAGGCCACACAGTGACAGCAGACCTGAGCAGAGCTGCAGTGTCCCAGGAAAAAATGAGATCTTTTCCCTGATCGCTTGCCCCTGGCCCACGGGGCCGTGTTGTTGCAGAGGCACTGCCCCCAAGTGCCACAATGTCACTGTGCCAGCCTCTTCTCCCCCTGCCCAAGCTCTCAGCCTGTTTTAGGGAGAGGGTCAACTTCTTTCTACAGCCTCGTCAGTGCCTGTAACCGAGGAGGCTGCCCTGCATCAGCACAACCTCTCTGCTGAGAGTTCTGAAACTCCTGCCCTGGGGATTCCTGGAGCTAAGACAGAAATTTGAGAGGAAGCCCAGTGTGAGGAGATAGATTGCTTGGAAAGGAAACAAAAGCAAATGAAATCTTCCTTTCCTCCCCTCCTTCCTGTAATGATGCTCTCAGCTCCATCATCATCATTGCTCAGGCAATGTGAAGAGAGGAGTGCAGTTAAGGATGACAACTGAGATATTTTGAGCTGGGGGTGTTCTCAGAGTGTAATGAAGTGTTGTCATGCTCAGTGATGTCCCTGGGGCACTTTTGAAGGGTCAGGGAGAACGCAGGGTGGAAAATAGAGAGCTGTGATATTTAACAGAGATCAGGGAAATGCAGGCAAAGGGATCCCGTACGATTTATTAGGGAGTGTGGAGCATGGAGTTAGATGGGAATTAATGAGGCTTAATGGCTCTGGGAGCCCTGAAGAGCCTCACCCAGAGCCAGCTGGCTCTGTCCCCAGGCCACCTCATGCTACTGTGGGCGTTGGGCTGGGCTATGGCATCCCAGCCTCAGCCAGTTCACCACCCCCTGAGCTGAGGGGGCTCCAGAGAGAGGGGCCCTGCAGGAGCCAGCTCAGAGCTGGCAAATTGGGTGCTGGAAGCTGTGGAACTGTGTTTTCTCAGCGCTGGGCATGAGCTAATGAGCCCTGCTGGGCCCACGCTCAGGTGGCACACAGCAGACAGGTGAGCTGCCAAGGAGGGAGGGCTGGGACTGCAGAGAAAAGGAGCCTTGTTCTGGGATCCCAGGAGCTGCATTGGGATGGAGACTCCTCTGCTATGCTGCAAAAATCGAGGCTTTTGCAATGGCCCCAGCAGACTTTCTCTCCAGCCCTGCCTGTGTGGGGTTTTATTTGTGCACACTTATCACAGCTCTGAATTTCAGTGTGTTTTCTGAGTTTCCAGTTGTACTCCAGAGGATGACACAGGCAGCGAACTCTTTAACACCAGTAAGGAGGCAGTGACTTTGCTGACTCGTTAGCAAAAGCCCTTTTCTCAGTGTCAATTAGGGGTGAAACAGCCGTGTGTGAAACCCCAGGACTGAATGACCTCGCCTGGTGTTGGGAATTAAAATCCCTCTCCCACCACAGTCCATCTACAGCCCTCCTCTTTGGGTGGAGCAGAAGTTTCTTCTACTCCAAGGCTTTATTTCCTTTGGCCAAGTGCATTTTCTCAGTGATTAATTGAAAAAGAAAGCAAGCAGCCCCACAGGGGCTGCATCCCTCTGCTTTTCTGCCTCCGTGTGCCAGGACATCTCCTACACCTCTACCCTCTGTGAGCCGGGCATCATTTTGTTAAATAAAAGCAGGAAAGGGGATTTTAAAAAACAAACTGGTTTTCCACAAGCCCTTCAAAGAGGAGTGCCTTTTAATAGGGTTTTTTTTCCTTCTGAGGTTGGTTTCTCCATTCTGAGCTGTCCATTTGTTGAGTTGGATCTTGAGCTTGTTCCCGTTTTCTTTCTTTGTGTTCCCATGGGAAGGTGGCTGCACTCTGGATCCTCGAACATGGCTGTGCTGGAAGTGCCTTTGTTCTCGGGGTTTCGGGCAGATATTGAGAGCCTGGAGCAGGTAAGGGGATGGGATGGGATGGGATGGGCTGGGATGGGATGGGATGGGATGGGATGGGATGTGGATCTCTGACTGGGAGGGGTTCCCTTCAAGGGGCAAGAGGAGGCCACTGAACGTCAGAGCGCTGCTGAAAAGATGCAATTAAAATTGGGAAGAGGGAGGAAGAGATTTCACTTGTCAGAAAGTCGCTGAAATGAGCGAATATTTCAGAGTGAGATGTTCTGAACAGGCTGAGCAAACCAAACCCAGCCAAGCCAAGGTTTTCCTGAGCCAGTGCACAGTAATTAACTGAGACCCTTTGGAAAAGCTGAAGTGCAAATGTGCTCTAACAGGAGCTGTTTATGGCTGCTTAGTGGGCTGTGTTATCTCCAACATCTGGATCCCATTTCTTTGGAGGCTCTGAGTCTTGGAATTTTTTGCCCTTTTTTTTTCTTTTCCCCTTCTCTCTGGGAGAACATCGTGTTTCCTGCAGCCAAGCTGAGGTGGACAGAATGTGCCTCATGCCCAGCCAGCCCTTTAGGGCAGATGAACTGTAATCTTGAGCTTTGCTTTATATTTGGGGAAGCATTGCATTCAATAACAACCCATTACATTTTGTGGAACATTGCATTTGCTGGTGGGGTGAACGCTGCAAAGATTTTTATTTCTTTAAGGACTGTTTAACTAAAGAGGTGTAAAATCTTCACATCCTTGAGAGCTGGTAAAGAGCTAAAAAAATTTTGTTTCTAAAAGATCTCTTCTGTCAATAAGTTCATCACATTATGTTGGGAAGGGGGAAAGAATTTTTAAGTAGAATGAGTGTGAAGTTTAATTTGACATCCTAATTCAAGGAGGAGTGCACGCTGCTTTATCTTCTCTAGGATTTCACTTGAGTTGGCTAATTTATAATTGAAACACCGTTGCATTTTCTTGGAGGAAAAAGCCCTCTGGAGGGGTTTACAGTCCATGTCAGAAGCAGCTGTCAGATCTGGGGTGTCCCTGAAGCCACAGAAACTTCTCTTATCAATCCCTGAGAAGGAATTGCATCCTTTCAGAACTGGGGATCAGATATGAAACTATTCCTATAAAGAGAAAAACTGAAGTTACTTATATCAGTTCACCAGCTGCACGTGGAGAAATCGGTTTTTAAACCCAAGCATGTAAAATGGATCAGTTTTTATTTGCCTTTGAGTCTGATATTTTCTCTCATGCAACAAACTGAATGTGGCTGTTCAAGTGGGGCAAGGCCCAGGAGCTGGAGATCTCCAGTATCCCCATGGGAAGAGAAAGGAGGAAAATTAGGTGAGGGGGCCTGCAGTGGGCTTGGCTCCTGCTTTCTCTCCTCTGCTGAAGGTGCTGGGGTGAGAGTCCTGTGTAGTACTGTCAAATGAGTTCCCTTTCATAGCCATTCATGTAAATAATAATAGAAAAATATGGATGAGAACCTGGCTTGGAACAAGAGAGAGAGCTCAGAATGGCCCAGGAGGAGAACAACAGGATATCCTTTATGGTGTTAAACCTGTGGAGTGTTCTATGAGCAGAGGGAAAGAGTCAAAAGAGAGAGCATGAGGGTGTTTTCACTGCAGAAGAACAGGGAAGTTGTATCCCTGTACTCCTTTCTTTTCTTTCCTCTGAAGTGGGCTAAGAAGAAATGACAAATTTGGGTGAATGTCTCCATTCCTGGTGTCAGCAGGGGACAGAGCTGAGGGTTTCTAGGCTGAGGAACCAGAGAAGGTTCCCCATGCCCTTGTGTCACTGTCCCTGAGCACTTTCCCCTTTGCCAGGGCAGCTGTGCTCTGGGGCTTGTGACACGGCTGGGCCAGGCTCAGGTGTCCCAGGGAAGGACTTGGCAACCAAACAGGCTCAGTTTGTGCTGAGTTACTGCTCAGAGGCTGCTGCCTGCAGCCCCTCCTGGGCTGTGTGTGATGGTTTGCAGTGCCCCCTGCTCAGGGAGCTCTGTGCATGTTCTGAGCAGAGAAACACTGAGAATAATTGGGAATAAATGATCAACGTGAGGATCTGCTGTCTTCAACGGGCACTGATGCTGGCAGCCCAATGAACTTGGCTCTGTGATGCCTCAAAACACTTCTGTGTGCAGTAGATCCTAGAGTGGTTTGGGTTGGAAGGGACCTTAAAGCCCATCCAGTCCCACCCCTGCCATGGTCAGGGACACCTTCCACTGTCCCAGGCTGCTCCAAGCCCCATCCAACCTGGCCTTGGGCACTGCCAGGGATCCAGGGGCAGCCCCAGCTGCTCTGGGGACCCTGTGCCAGGGCCTCACAGCCCAGAATTTCTGTCATATGTGTGTGAGCCCAGAAGGCTCTGCTGTTCCCATAACCAGATCAGAATTGCTTCCTTTCTAAAGTGGGAGGTTTTCCTAAACTGGGAAGGATTTTGCATCTTCAAGAGGGAATGTTCCCCTTGAAGAGCTGAATTCCATGGGTTTTTATTGCAGAAACCCTTTTGCATCTCTAAAAATGAAAAGTGCTGACAAAGCTCAAGCATGTCTACAGCCAGGCAGTGAAGGTGCAGACACAGCCCCACCTGCACATGGGGCTGGGGAGAAGAGAGAGGACTGGGGGGAAAGGTCTGGGGTCTCAGAGCCCCTTCCAGTCCCTAAAGGAGCTCCAAGAAAGATGGAGAGAGACTTTGGACAAGGGATGGAAGGACAGGACACAGGGAATGGCTTCCCACTGCCAGAGGGCAGGGATGGATGGGATATTGGGAAGGAATTGTTCCCTGGGAGGGTGGGGAGGCCCTGGCACAGAGTGCCCAGAGCAGCTGTGGCTGAGAGGGCCCAGAGCAGCTGTGGCTGCCCCTGGATCCCTGGCAGTGTCCAAGGCCAGGTTGGATGGGGTTTGGAGCAGCCTGGGACAGTGGGAGGTGTCCCTACCCATGGCAGGGGCGGCACTGGATGGGCTTTAAGGTCCCTTCCAAACCAAACCATTCTGCAATTTCTTCATGGCTGCCAAACGTGGACCCAACATGAAATTCACCCACTGAAGCCCCAGGACACTTTCACCATATATTTTGCACACCACCTCAAGCAGAGGCAAGTCCCATCCTTGCCCCTGCTGCCTTTTCCCTGCCACCCCGGCCATTCCCTGCCCTGCTGTGGAGGGGCTGGGCTGTAAATCAGGATTTTCCCTGCCAGGGGAGCAGGGTGGGAGCAGCCCCAGGGCAGCACTGCTTTAATGAGCGCTCTGTGCACACCCCGGGCAGCCCGGCCACAAATCCTCCTAATAATGCTGGGTGTCGACAGGGTCGGGAGGTCACCCTGGGCTGGGATATATCAAACCTCACCAGAAAAAATGCAGCTTTAGCTGAGCTGAGCAGTTCCCGGTGGCGCCGGCGTCTCCGAGCCCTCATAAAAGGACTGTCTGCAGCCATCGACTGCTGAGTAATAACAGCCACCATCAGGCCCCTAAAATTATAAGGACAAATTAAATTGGCCCTTTCCATATTGTGTGGGGCTTAAACACATGTTCCTTGGCTTGTTATGGGAATAGCAGGAAGCTGGGGAGTGGGGTTTTACAAGGAGGGGAGTCACAGCTAAAGCTGCTGGTGGCAGGTTTGGGCAAATTTCAGTGGGAATGCTGCTTGTTTTGTGTCATTCTAAATAATAATAATAGTAATAATTAGTGTAATAATTATGGTGATAATAATGATGATTCGCTCCCCTTTCCGCAGAGGTTTTAGCCTAAGATCTCAGAATAACTTAAGAACATTAAAAAACAAACAAAAAACAACAACAAAAAAAAAAACCCTGGAAGACTATCCCTGTGTTATAAATGGAATTGTCTGAGAGAGGCTGAAGTAATGGGACAGTTTGGAGAATAGGATTATAGAATAGAGTGCTCTGGCCCTTTCTTGGCTCTCCAAACTTTGATTAAAACCCAAAAGTCCTTTTCCACAGACCTTCATCCTCCCCAGCTTTAGGATTAGATATTTCCCCTGTGACAGATGTATTCTAAATACAAATTATCAAAATAGTAATGCTTGATCAAGCAGGAGAGTCATGGCATTGAGATGTTTCAAATGCACAAATCATAGAGGGAACTTCTGGAAAATTGAAAATAAAGGTTTGAAGGTGTGGGAAGTGCCCTTAGATCATGTTCAGGTGTTCCTTAGGTGTGCAGATAAAAAGCAGAAGGGGTGAGTCTGCAGCCTGACTGCAAATCCCAAATGCCTGGGCCACGAAGGGAGAGAAGATGAGGAGCAGAGGCCTGGCCTGACCCCATTTGTCAAAAGGGAGGGTGCCTGGGGCTCTTTCAAATGGCTGCTCTTTTCAAATGTGAGGATTAATTTTCCTGGCAGAAGAATGTTTTGGATTTTTCAGCTGGTGGGAGGAGGGGACCTTCAATACCCGGCGTGATGCAGCAGGGAGATTCCCTGGTGGTCTGAGGGGTGTAAATGAGAGACTTTATCGAGTGGTTTGGGGTCTCTGAGGTCTTGCCTTGGTACTGGAAACAATCTGGGAGCTGCTCCATGAGATTATGGATGAGGTGTCAGCAGAGCCCCAAGGACCAGGGAGAGCCCTCAGCTGATGCACCTTGCAAGAATTCCTCAGCAGGACACAGGGAAGGACACAGGTGCCTTTTCCCCCCTCGCTCATTTTCCCTCTCTTATGGAACCATCCTTTTTCAGCAGAAGAAGTCCCTGGAGTTTAGTGTCTGATCAGTTTTCTAAGCAGTCTGAAATCTTTCTTGTTCTCTCATGTCTACCTCTTTTCTATAAAATGAGATTAAACACATTGATTTTTCTTTTTTCCCCCCTCAGTTATTGATGAACAAGCAAATTGGGTTAAAAAGATATGAAGTGGATGGAAGAAAAGTCCTGTTTTATTTTGATGAGGTAATGGCTTTATTTCTTATAATTACGTTGGATTTCAAAGAAAGGCAAATGGGTGGGGGATGAGGCACAGGCAGAGTGTTGGGGGTCCCTCAGGGGTGAGGATCACTCTGCAGCTGGAACTGGCCGCTTGCTCGAGCCTCTTTTGCTGCAGGTGGTGTTGTGGTTTTGGTTGGAAAACAAAGTAATGGAAGCAGGTGATTCGCTTCAGCCCATGGAGTGTTTTTGGGCAGATATCACTTAGTTTTTTTGCCTTGAAATAATCTCACTTTAAGGTACAAATAGCAGTGCTAAATGCAGAATAATTTGGATCTCACAGCACAGACCTGAGAGCAGGAGGTGAGATCTCTCTTGGCTTGGTCAGCAGCAGGAAATTGTCTGGTGGTTGTGGGCAAGCCAGGGAGCACAGCTGGAGTGCCAGGTCTGCCACTGCTCTGTGGCAAATATGTTTTAAAGATCAGCAAAGCATCCTGGTTTAGTTCATCCTGTTTGGTTTTTATTCATGATCTCTGTCCCTAAAATCAGAGTGTTGGAGGTGTCTTTGTGCCTGGCGTGTTACACTGGGGTACATGCTGTGTTCATTTGTCTCTCTCTTCGCTTCAAGCATTATTTTTGAGTCTTTTATGCTGTTTCACACAGATTCCCAGCCAGTGCATGACCTGTGTGAAGTTCCAAGCTTTCAGAGAGCACATAGTTGGGAAAACAGCCCCCGTTCCTATCAAAGTGTATGATTACTACGAGCCAGGTTTGTGCCCCTGTCCCTTTGATCCCCACTGGCACTGGAGCTCCAGGCAGGAGGCTCAGCTGTGATTTCTCCTCCCTGCTGCAGCTTTTGAGGCCACTCGTTTCTACAACGTGAGCGAGAACAGCCCCTTGGCCCGGGAGCTCTGCGATGGCCCAACCTGCAACGAGGTGGAAAGCTCAGCCAGCCAGTGGGTTGGTGAGTTACCCCAAAGCCACACAGATCTGTGAGAAAAATGGGACCCACGGGCGTTCTGAACCCAAAATTATGCTTACAGAAATGTTCTGTTTCGCTCTCTGTGTTGGTGGGAGTTTCACAAAGGTTTGGGGGGTTGAAGTATTGAAGTGATGGCAAACAGACCAGTGGTGCTCTGCAGGCACCAGAGCGACTGTGATTTGCTTCAGAGGCAAGATAAAATGTCTTATTCTGGGAGAACTTGCATAAGGGGAGATGTGTCAATACAAAAAGAGGTAAAAACTCTTTACCATGCAGTCTGGTTTTCTTTCTCTCCAGTATTTTGCAATGGAGTTCCACAATTAACTGTAGGAAGTTTGAACAATTTCATGCACCAGTGAAAGGAATAACTTTCCCCAGGAACTGTGTGTTCCTTTCTGTGCTCTATGGCCAAAAAATAGGTGCTTCATCCCAAGTCTGGAAGCTGTTGCACCATGGTTCTTTCAGAAAGGCAGCTTTGTTCCCAGAGCTTTGAATTCTACAGAGTTTGTAAATTCCTAATAGAAATCTTAGGGAATTCAACATGAAAACCAACATCAGTGAAGTGTTTCCATTCCACCTTCCCCGTGCTATGCAAAAACTGACCAGTTCTGTTTAATTCCCAGGATTTGTGCACTCTGGCCCTTGCAACAACATCTTTGGCTGCCTGGAGGATGAGTACTTTGAGCAGTGCCTGTGCTCGCGGGACTGCGGCTACGACGGGGAGCCCGTGTGCGGCTCAGACGGGCACATCTACCCCAACCACTGCCAGATGGAAGTGGCATCGTGCAGGAACAACACCAGGATAGAGCAGATGCCCATGGCTCAGTGTTCTGCCTGTAGGTTTCGTTCACTTTTCTCTCACGATCCAGTTGCGGAACGTTGCAAATCCTCATCCAAGCCAGTTAATGTTCCATGCCCTGTGGTAGGGAAAGGAGGAGAATTCCAGACTTCCTCTGTGTTATTTTGCTGTTCATACGACGGGAGATTAAGTGATAAGAGCTGCTGCTTTTCAGCTTGAAGTAACTGGTTTTCTGTTCTCATGAATATAAGTTTTACCAATCAGAATGAATTGAAGAGAAAGTTAGTGATACTGTTTGATCTGAAGTGAATGCTCCTGGATAAAAATTAAATCCTTGAAATGTAACATTCTTTACAGAATGAGATCTTCTTTACAGGAGATCCTGCATGGGCTTTCAAGGTTGTTGGTTAATAGCTCAGGGAACTGAGTATGCTACCTCTGGAAATGCAAACCTTTTCTAGAAATGCATTAACAGATTACGTGACCACTGAGTTTATTTTTCTTTGTATTTGCAGCCAAGAACTTGCCAGAAGAAAGGGACACACACTCCCACACAGCTGAGCAGCCCAGTGTTCCCCAGACTCCAGCAGGTAATGCAATACCTTTGCATTTATCCAAAGGCTTTTTCTTCAGCAAGGTTAAAGCTTGTCCTATCCCTGTAAAAGAACAGGTGGCTCTCAAGCACATTTTAAGTAAAGATGCTGAGTTTTTCCATCTGATAGAAAAGACAGAATATTCAGAAATCAGAAAAAAGATGAAAAAGCCAAGGAAACTGAGGATGAGAACTGTTCAGTAGCAGACAGCTCTCCTGGTCCTTTTCCTTCCAGGAAATCTTGCAGGAATCCTGCTCAGTTCAGCACCTGCAGGATTTAGATAATTGCTTGTGGGAGTGGGTAACCAACCCTCCTATTTTTTCAGCCTTGCTGTGTTTGAACAACACACTCTGTGATCTTTCCTTCCACTATTAAGCTGGAGAGATCCCATTTCAAACCAGGCTGATGTAATGTGTTCCAACAAACAACCGAGCAGGACGTGACAACAGCCCAAACCTCTGCAAGGACTCGAATCCAGGTGGATTAACTTTGTCCCTGCAGTTCTGTGCAAAAATGGAGCTGGCAGTCTTGGTTCTCTCAGAGCTGCTGTTTGGAATAAAGGGCCTTAGTGAACAAAACTGTTAAGGTCAGGGGATGGAGTAGCCAGGAATTTGGCTGCTCATTTTATTTGGTGCTTATGTTCATGCACTTTTTTCCGAGGCTCACGTCGAACTCGCTCATGGCTCACAATAAATCTCACCAAGAAGCAGTGGAGGGTCAATAGAATAGCTTGTTTCATGCTGTTTCTAGTAAATAAACTGGACTAGATTTTTCCTGGCTGCTTTCCACTCATTAATTTTCCCCCAGCCTCCAACAAATTGGTAAAACCAGTTTCATTCTTCAGGAGAAGCCTCTGTGCCTCCTCATGTCCTCCTTGTGCACCAGAGTCAGACTAACACATGTCCAGCATGAGACACCATCCTGTTCTTTCCCTTCTGGACAGCAGCTGAGGGACAGCTTTCTTACCAAGGTGTAAAAACCTGGTGAACATTCCATTATGACAATTTCTATAGGTCATTCAGTCTCAGTGTTTAATGTCTCTGCTATTTTCCACCCCTTTTTTTTCCCCTGGACTTACTGTGAATATATCTGTATCTATATCTTGTTGCCTTTTATTCCATGCACATGCCATGTGCTCAGCATGGGAACTCTGCAATCTGAACCCTTTCAAGCAGCATTCCCAACCTGTTCCATTTGGGCACTGCTGGAATATGAGGCCATACCAAGGTCTGCAAAACGGGACTGCCATTACATTATCATCAAATAAAAATTTGATAGTGAAAATGTGATTACCTAGGGGAAAAAAAATATGGAATTTGATAATCCACAATCCAAAAAAAGTTCAGAACAGAGTTTCTGAAATTATCTGCATTAAAGTCAAAGGAAAATCCCCCTGCGTTTTCTGTTCTGAATGGACAGAAACAGTGCTGGCTCAGAAGGAGCAAAAGGGGAAAACCTGATTATTTTGTGTGGTGTTGTTAAGCAGATTTTGGATGGACAAACCCCCAAGTGCCATAAGGGTGTTAGTCAAAGCAGGAGCACTTAGAGCTGGCTTTGTCCTGGGATCTGGGAGTGCCCAAATGCCCTGGCAGGAAGATGCTGAGCTGGGAGCAGCCATGGCAGAGTGAGCATTCAGGAATAAAACTGACTGAATCCTGCACCAGGAAAAGGGCCCAGCATGTGATTTTCATTAATCCTCCGGGCTCCTCTCAGGTCAAGCCCACGGGACATGAATCAAAGTGCAGCAGATGAATGAGCCCCTCCTCACACACGCTCTCCTGGGCTCGGTGCTGCTGGAGCATGTGATCAGGTTAAGTCGGCTCAGGCACTCCAGAGAGGGCTCTGCTGAGCCGTGCCTAAATCTGTGATTTCCTAAAAGGATGCAAAACTCCAGGAGCCAGATCAAGCTTAGGGCAGGTTGGTGTAAAAGCGCCTGGGTGTGTTAAGCTGCAGGAAACGCCGCGTTCTAGGAGAAGCACGTGGTGTTTGTGCTGTCTGGAAGCCTCCTGTGTTTGCCATGAGACTTGTGCAGCTCAGCTTGGGCTGATGGATGCTTTAATTGAGGTCTTGTCCGTGTTAACCAGCAGTGGGAACAAGCAGCTGCCTCCCAGCAATCAGCAGGAGTTTCAGGATGTGTTGGGGCTCCCTCCCTCTGGCACACACAGACCCCACAGTGAGGTTCCTCACACACCAGTGGGTTTGCTGGAATAAATTCCAGCTGTTCAAGGTGAGCAATTGAACATGAAAAGAACCCTGGATGATCAGGATGCAATGGTGTTGCTGTTGTCAGAACATTTTAAAATGCCTTCCCCAAGTCTGCAGCAAGGCAGAATGGCTGAGGTTTGACCTCAAAACTGCAGCCTTTTTTTTGTACAGATGGGTGGGATCCTCTTTGCAACTGTAGATCCTCTTGATTGAGAGGGAAGTTTGCAGGGTGACAGGACTCAGCTGAAATAACTCCCGTGTGAATCCCCTTCCTCAGCTGTTCCTTCTCACAGGTGAATCACTGAGTTTCAAAAGGGTGGACCAGGATTTTGATGAGTAGCATGGACCCAGCTCTGACTCAGCATTGAGGCTGTGCTCGTGTGCCTTCAGAGCCTGCTGCAGTCTTTGTTTGGATTGAAAACCCTGGAGCAGGAGCTGAGTTATTATTTCGAGTATCAAAATCTCACTGAATTTCTGACTGTGGCTTTCCTGAGATCATTGTCACTCGTGGCCACCAGGATCTGGGTGGATTTCAGAGCCTGTGGGATCCCCATTAGCTCTGATAGCATCTCTCTGGTGAAGTGGTGCTTTGATTGCCTCCACAGATCATCAGCTCTTCTGAAACTGCCTCAATCTCCTCTGCCAAAGGCACTCAAGGTACAGCCAAGGCACAGCCCCTGATGTTGGAGGGCAGTATGTTGACATCACAGTGATGTGATTCTGCATGGATTCGGTGGGAGCCAATGTCCAAATGTGTGGGGCAGCACTACTGGGGGTGTCAGGGCTGCTGTGAGCAGGAAACCCCCCCAGGCTCAGCTCTCTGGCCCCCAGCCTTCTCCCCACAGCCGTGTCCTTTGCAGTTTTGCTCCAGCAATTAGAAGGGCCAAGGGCTGGAACTGGATGAAAATTCTAGGTAGAATTATGACACTGCTGGTGGTGGTGGTGTTTTGTTTTGTTTTTTAAATTAAACGCCATCCCCCACAGCAGCTCCCACCAGGAACACCTGCCTGAGCTCTGCTTCCAGGTGGAGCCATCCCCAAAATTCCCTGGCTGGTGTGTTCCCCACAGGGTTGCTGCTCTTTCAGGACTGATGGAACTGGCACGGGGCCATTTTTCCTCTCCCCTCATGGCCGTTCAGCAAACATTGGCCTCGGCACAAACATTTGGGGCTGGGGGGAGTGGTTTGTGTGCAGCAGGAAACGTCGGCCTGTGCTCTTTGCTGTGACTCCAGGGCTGAATTCCTGGGAAGAGTCAGGCCTGTGATGTTTGTTCCATCCCCGGTGGACAGCAATCACCCATTCATAGAAGGAGCTCATGATCTGGCAGGTTCTCACAGGGAGGAGGCCAAGGAGGAGTGAACAGAGCCTGACTCCCCTGCCCATGGCTGGGAGGATGTGGGAGGCAGCAGGGAAGATCCTTCAGATATTTTATTTCTAGAGAACAAACATTCTCAAAGGCCTCGATGAGTGTTCTCTTTAAATAAAGCCAGCTTTGGGTGGGCGGGGGACTTCTCCTCCCTGCAATAATTCTGCCTCAGTGCTTGCTTTGGTTTGGATTAGAGCAGTGTACACAGAGAGCAAACAGGGAGGATGAGCTGGCTCCAGGAGCAGTTTAGGAAACACGGATCTACTGCTGTTCCTAGAAGTTTTGTCTTGCAGTTTTACCCTCTGGACAGGGAGCAGCTGCCCAGCACAGAGGCACAGCCTGGAGTGAGTGGGAAGAGGAGAAATTCCTGCTCCTGCCTGTCCTGGGTCTGTCCCTACACGAAGTTGCTGGAAGTTTAATTGGTGTGTGACTGTGCTGGGGCAGATGTACCTCAGCTCCTCATTCAGGCTGGAGTAAATGGCTCTGCTGTGGGTTCCTGGCCTCAAAATCTTCACCCTTGTTGGGCTGAAAAGAAATTTGGCTGCCTGCACTGCTCAGTCACCCAGTGAGCTGTTCCCTCAGGGTCTCCCTCCAGCTTTGTCAGCTGTTTTATGAAATGATGCTCAGCTGAGGGCACACAGAACACATCCCCATATGGATGGGGCTCTCCTTACCTGAGGTGCCCGGCTTGAACTTGGTCAGAGGAGAGATTTTCAGGGTGCAGAGTGACTCCCCTGTGCCAGCTGTGCCCTCTGCATGGCACTTTTACCTCACTGTGTGCAGCCCTCAGGGTGATGGGTCTGAACTGCAGCACCTCAGTTCATTCCATGCTGGAAAGGGAGACTTTGAGATTTTTCTCTAACTACATGGCCCTTCCCCCCCTTGTTTCCTTCTCTTTCCCCCCCCCATCCTTTCCCCACGCTTTTTTGCTTCCCCCCTTGTTTCCCCTTTTCCTCCTTGTTTCCCTTTCACCCCTCTTTTTGTTCCCCCTCTTTCCTTTTGCTCCAGTGCCCAGATCTCACACTGGGAAATTGAAATCTCTGCTTTTGCAGCAGCTTCTCCCCTCCCCTGTGCATCCAAGCAAACACCTGCAGGTCCCCCGACACCTGCAGCCTCCTTCCCTCGTGTGCAGCCTCCCTGATTGAAATCCCTTCCTTCTCCTGCCCTTGCCCTGCTCTGTGGTGATGCTGCAACACAGCTCCTGCAGCTCTGGTTCCCCCTGCAGCCGAGGAGGGCCCCCCCCTGCACACAGACCTGTCCTACTACTCCTATGAGTACGACCCCGATGCCTTCGCTGCTGAGGCCGACGTCTTCGAGGTGGTGGCGGAGCTGACCACGGCCAGCACCTTCCGGGAAGGGGACAGGATCCAGGGAGAGGCCACCACGGTGGAATGGTGAGCCCACAGTGGGGTCGGGGATCTGCTTTGAGCCAGCCTGTGGCATCCTTGTGCTGGGTCAAGGGTGTTCGGTTCCCCCAAAAAGGGTTTTTACAACTGTTATGGGATCAGTGGGAATGGGATCTTGCTGGGGCAGCTGTAAAAGGCTTTGGGACCTCAGTGCCTTCATCCCCAGTCGAACAAGTGACCCTTTCACTGGGTGTGTTCAGCTGGAGCAGAGGACACTGAGGGGAGGCTCCTCGGGGGCTGCAGCTCCTCCCGAGGGGAGGCGGAGGGGCAGGGGCTGAGCTCTGCTCTGGGACAGGGACAGGAGCCCAGGGAAGGGCTGGAGCTGTGTCAGGCCTTGGGATGGATCTCAGGGAAAGGTTCTTGCCCCCGAGGGTGCTGGGCACTGCCCGGGCTCCCCAGGGAATGGTCCCGGCCCCGAGGCTGCCAGAGCTCCAGGAGCGTTTGGACACCGCTGCCAGGGATGCCCAGGGTGGGATTGTTGGGGTGTCTGTGCAGGGCCAGGGGCTGGATTTGATCCCTGAGGGATTGTTGGGGTATCTGGGCAGGGCCAGGGGCTGGATTTGATCCCTGAGGGATTGTTGGGGTATCTGGGCAGGGCCAGGGGCTGGATTTGATCCCTGTGGCTCTCTCCCAACTCTGTGACCTTTTCAGCTTTTCCCTGCCCAGGCTCAGCGGTGTCTCCCAAAGGTACCTCACAGCAAGGTGACTTTTTTTCCCTGTGTTCTCTTTCCAACAGAAACACATAATTTAAATAAAAAGAAGAGGCTCAGAATCGACTCCTGTATGAGTTTGTTCCTCCAGACGACCTGCTGCAGAACAGAACCCGAATGATGACTACTTCCTGATGCCCTCAGAACTGTAGGCTTTGCTGCCCCACGGGGCAGATCTGGAGCTCTAAGGGGGACACTCAGCACTGTTTTTCTGTCCATTTTCCTGCCTTCTGTGCATCTTCTTTGGAGCCCTTCCAGTGATGGGAGACCAATATGCTGTGCCCTCTAGGTGAGAAAAATAGGGGCTGGAATTCAAACCTCTAGAGCATTTCCAAGTGTTTTCTCTGCTATCAGGATATTCTGCAAATGCCATTTCCTAGCTACACTTAGAAGCTAAGTCCAGGCCTTGTGCTTAGCTGAACTGCTGTTTGAGGAAAGATGGCTGAGAAGTTTTTTGCTCAAGTTATAATAAAAAAAATCAGTGTGTTTTGCCAATTATGACATAGCAAGAGGCTGCTCATCTTCCCCAGCCCATCAGTCTGCTGCACCCACAAGAGAAACCCTTCCCTGTGGCTCCACATTCAGGGAAGCTGTTGGGAGGTACATTTTACATGAGGAAACTGAAATCCACTTCCAGGGCTGAAAGGCTTTGTGTCTGCTGCTGTCTGCAGGCCTCAGGTGGGCGTTTGCAACCCCAGCAGTGGCAGGGATGAGGTGGGGGAGCCCTCTTTGTGTTGCACTATGTGCTGACAGGGGCTGCTTGCAGCCTTCTCAGCCCCTTTCCTCCTCAAACCTTGGCCCGAAAATGAACCTGGCCCAGGCACAGCCCTTTGAAACGTTTGCCTGAGCTCCCCAATGCCTTTTATTCTGCTCCCACTGGCATCCAGCACAGTGTGTTCTGGTGCTGGTACTCCCTGGTACTGGCTCTGCTGGCCAGTACCAATCCCTGGTGTCACAGGCTGGGCTCCCTCGCTCTGACCTGCCCCAAGCAACGTGGCAAAGCTAAAAAGAAAAGCTTTGTGTTTCCAAAAGTGCAGGAGCCAAGATTTTTGAGCTTCCCTTCCTGCCTGGAGCAGCATTGTTCTCTTTGGAGGAGTTACATGCAATTGCCTCTTGCAAAATAGTGTTAATATTTTATCTTCCCACTTCTATTGTTACCAGGACCCAGAGCAGGGTGGAAACTCCTTTTGAGGGTGTTTATTGGTGAATGGAAACAGAGAAAAAAAGCCCAGCTCCATTCATTTTTAAGGCTTGTTTACACAGGAACCATGACAAGAATACATCCCAGTATAGACATTCCATTCCAGAATAAAGGCGAGTTTATTCCAGAAAAATGTCCACATGGGGACAAACCAGGAGGTACCCCAGAGGTTGGGCATGTGTAGTTTCCAGTCCTTTTTTGTCTGGGGCCAGACATTTGCAGAATGCAGCTGACATGATGAAGGTCTGGGTCTTGAAGTTCCCAGAAATTCCAGAACAGCCTCATTGGCAGCTTTGCCAGCCTTCCCTCGTGGCTGCTCCCAGCTCTGCTCCCAGGATCCTGCTGTGGGCAGAGGGCTCTGCCCCGTGTCTGGGCTGTGCAGGGGCAGATCCTGTCCTCACCCTGGCAGCTGCATTCCTGCCTGGCAGGTAAATAAATGCCTTTAAACTAAATTCCACCTCCTGTAAGCAACTGTCCTGGCAGGCACTGGCTATTGTGTACACACACAGGACTGAGTCAATATTTATCCCTGGGTAAATAACAGGCCTAGTGTGAGCTGCAACAAGATTTCTTTTTCTTTTTTTTTTTTCCTTTTCTAAAAGCCAAAACTGCACAATACAAACCTTGCTGTTGGCTGGTTCAGGCTGCAGCTGTTCAGTGCTGGGAGTTGGGAGAATGAGACATTTGGTCACCCTGATAATGTCTGTGTGACTGGCTTCACACAGGAGATGGGACGTGTGTTCTGGATTCCTCAGTCTCCTGTCTTCAGCCCCTTTCTAGCTTTCCTTTCCTGCTCTCTCTCACCCACTGTGTACCCACTGAATGCTTCTGGAGAGATATTTGAAGTCATTTTTATGTTGCTTGGTCCCCTCACAGGTCCTTGGGCACTCAGACCTCTCCCGGGGATGAGGAGGTGAGGGTGGGGAGTTCCAGCCAAGAATTAAACCTGGCTTTCTTCACTTTCCTCAGGCTCTGGGACATGTAATGTCCTAATTCCAGATGCAGACACCCCCCTGTTGCTGCCAGGTAAATAATCCCTGCTGGTGGTGCCAGCCCATCAATCAAGGCCTTGTCTGAGGGGTCTCTGTGCCAGTGCTTGAGGCAGAGGAGTCTGGCTCCTGTTTTACAATTCAAAGCAAAGCCAGAGAGCCCTGGACCTTCAGAAGGCAAAGGCAGAGTAGCCTTAATGTCCTCAGAGCCAGACAGAGCAGGGCAGTGTGTGGGAGGTGATGGGACAGGATTTCTGCATCCTGACTTCACCTCCCGTGCTTCTTCCCATCCTTGGCACTCCCAGTCCATCTGCTCTTGGCAGTCTCTGCCTCCCCCAGTTCTTGCTGCACCAAACCAGCTCCTCTTTGTAGCTAAAGAAAAAAAAGGTAATTTTATTTAAGGAACTGAATCAAGGAACCTGCAGTTACACCACTGTGGTTACCTTTTCCCCCCATCAAAGGGATAAAGGAGCAGGTCTCTGCTCTCTTCTCCACCCCAGCTCAGGGTCCAGAGCTTTCCCCTGTCCCACATCTGCTGTTCATGTTTCTTGTAACCATCATTAATTCTTATCTAGGTAAAAAAAAAAAACAAACCTCATAGATTATTTTTCCTCCACTCTTCAACATCCTGCTTGGAATACAGAGACTTTAGGACTGGATCCCTGAGCACCACTGGATACAGCACAGCTGTACAGACTCAAAACCATCCACAGGCTTTGGCCCAGTTCTAGCTCTGAAGCTGATCAGTCTCCTTCCTGTCCCTGGGAGCACAAGGACACCTCAGGCTCCCACTCTGTGCACCTCAGCCAGTCAGTTTAGAGAGAAGAATTGATTTTTTTTTTTCCACCAAGGAAAAGACCAGCTGGGTGCTGGAAAACCAAAGCCAGCAAGGCCAGCAGCAGCTGCTGCTGCTTTGGGTTGTTTCTGGCTTAGAGACATTTGCCTCCCTCTGTCAGAGAGATGCTTCTCCTTTCCTTTTCCTGATGGTCCCTCATTGCAAGAGGAGAAAAGTGCCAGTGGGTTTGTGAGACACAGAAATTGCTTCTTCCATCGAGTTGTGTGACTGAATAGCTGCAGCAGTGCTAGTTATCAGTGATTGATGCTTGCAATCCTTTCAAGGAAATTAATATTTATATATTTGTAACTGTACATTATGCAGAGTAATCATTACCATGGTATTTATTTTAAAGCAATAGTTCCCCTTGTTCTCTCTTGTCCTGTGTTTTGGTCTTGCCTCTTCCCCTCCTTTTTAATCAGCCTCAGTAGAAAGCAAATACCAGAAGAATGTTCAGCTTGCTCGAAGAACATCCCTGACACCCCAGCACTTGCTTTGCTCACACTGACTGTTGACATTTAATGCACAATAACCTGGTTTTCATTATTGTGAATAGAGCAACTATTTAGAAAACCTCTGCCAGCCTGGGTTGGGGTTTGGGGTTTTTTTAGTCCCTGCTGTTTCTGACTGAGTGCCCAGAGCCCAGCTTTGTGTTTCACCTGCCTTTGCCCCCCCTCACACAGGTGCACACAAACAGCTCTCTGACCAGCTGTTGGTTTGTTCACACACATCGTAGCAAGTCTGGGTCCAGAAAAGTGTTTGTTTTAGATTCTGATAAATATTTTATTAAAAACTGATTTTAAGACAATCCTCTCCGCCTCTTATTCGCGCTTTGGGCTGTCGAGCCTGTGCTGGGAAAACTAAAGAATTAAGAAGCTCTGAAGAGCTTTACTGCTCGTTTTCTACCTGGCTGCTCACAGGGCTGTGCCCCAGTTGTGTCTGAGAGAGGAGCTGGCTGCATTTTGACAGATTTGCAGCAGGTTCCAATAAGCAGCAAACCTGAGCACCTCTTTGATCAGAGACAGCTTTTGGCTGTGGGTGACATTACACGAAGGAAGTGTGGAGTACCAGAGGTTTTGCTCTTACTTTACTATTTTCCTTCATGAAACATCATTTTTTTTACAAAATCCATTAATACAACCTTTCCCTCAAAGAAATGATGGATGCCAAGGGTCATTTGCAAAAACAAGGATGGGTGAATGGGATTTTTATACCTTTTACCAACCGTGGGCTGACATTACTGTGGGGTTGCTTACAAATCAAGCCAAGAATGTTTTTGTTGTGCAAGCCAGTGCTCTGCACTCTCCTGACAGACTGGTTTAGTTCGGGAGAGTATCTTTCGAAATATTTAGAAAATTGGGGTTGCAGTGCCTATTCTTTTTCAGTTTTAGGGGAAGGGAATATACATTTGAGGACAGTGAGCAAGTCAGAAGCAGGACTAGCAGTCAGATCAGGAACACCAGACCCAGATGTACGGGTAGGAACATCCCTGGTGGTGTGTGGCCAGCTGAGAAGCTGCAGGCGGTGTCCCAGTAAAGGATGGACGTGTCCAGCACTCAGCATCTTGTCTGGGCAAAGAATCCCACAGCCCGGGTTTATTCAGCCTTATCTGTGCAGGCAGGGAAAAGCACTCGGCTCCTGGGAAACGCTGCTCTGGGTGAAACTCGTGGAATTCCAGTGTCGCCTTTCTTTAATCCCCACTGTGTGCATTACGAGTGCCCTGGGAGCAGCGAGCCAGGCTGGAGGCTCACACCAGCGAGTGCTTGGAACGGGGCAGCGTTTCCTTGGAGGTCTTTAGGGAAGTGGTGGTTTTTTTGCTGCTCCTGAAGACTCTCCTCCTCACCTTCTCGCGGAAATCCTCGGACACGTAGTAGTAGACAAAGGGGTCGGCGCAGCTGTTGCAGGTGCTGAGGGCCAGGCTCACCATGTAGCTGAGGTACAGGCGGCCGTGCAGCCTGGAGCAGGGGCTGGAGTAGTGAACCAGCAGCAGGACGTTGCTGGGGGCGTAGAAAACCACGAGGGTGAGCACCACGAGGGCCGTGAGCTTGGCGGCGTGCGAGTAGCGCTTGCCCCCGCGCAGGAGGACGCGCAGCACCGCGCCCGAGCTCAGCGCCAGCAGCAGCAGCGGCAGCAGGAAAGCGCAGGCGATCAGCGCCACGAAATAATGAAAGTAGAACCCGTCGTCCTCGTGCCGGGGCAGGACATCGTGGCACAGCGTGAGCCCTGCCCCGAGCAGGGGGTACGACTGCCGCTGCAGGGTCAGGGGCAGCGTGAGGGCAGCAGCGCAGAGCCACACGGCGGCGCAGGTGCCGGCAGCGAAGGCGGGAGTGCGGAAAGCGCGGGAAGAGAAGGGGTGAGCCACGGCCAGGTAGCGGTCGACGCTGATGCAGGCGAGCAGCAGCACGGAGCAGTACATGTTCCCGTAGAAGAAAGCCGTGGTGAGGCGGCACAGCCCTTCCCCGAAGGGCCAGTGGTTGCCCAGGAAATAGTAGGAGATCTTGAAGGGCAGCACGGAGACGAGCAGCAGGTCGGCGGCCGCCAGGTTCATCAGGAACACGGTGGAGGTGAGGCGCTCGGCCCTGCTGGCCAGCACCCACAGGGCCAGCGCGTTGGCCGGCAGCCCCAGCACGAACACCAGGCCGTAGAGGCACGGGATGAGCCGGACGGTGACGGCGCTGCCCAGCTGGGCCCGTGTGGCCTCGGGGATCAGCAGGTAGGTGACGTTGTTGACCGTGGCCTGGTCCCCAGGGATGGCTCGGGGACACGGGGTGACCTCGGGTGTGGTGGCCTGCTCATTGGTGCTGTTCTGAGAGTAATCTGGGAGAGGAAGGCAGCCTGTTACTCACTCAGCAGAGCAGGCTGGAGACTGGGGGGGCTGCAGCTCACCCTGAAGGCTGCTCTTTGTCTTTTCTGTTGGGGTCCCTACAGCTGGGAGCGTTCTGGAAAAGCTGTTGTATGATGGGCTTTAGAAAAAGCTGGCTGGCAGAATCAGGTGTGCAGGAGCCACTCTCAGCCCCCTTTCTGAGAACATACCCGATTCCTTTGCCCTGTGGTTTCCCACAGCTCACAATGGGCTGTGATGCTGTACAGCCATCAGCAGGCCTGGGAATCCAGAGAAAAATTCCTCTGTACAGCCATGAGCAGGCCTGAGAAGCCAGGGAGCAGCTCCTCTGCCCGGCTTTCACGACATTCCAAAGGTCTGGAGCCACTCCAGTGTAAAGTCATGGCTCTGGGAGTACAATTAGCTAAAGATTTGGCTTTCAAGTCCTTTCTGGTTTACTGCTCCTCTATTTTTCCTTTCTAGTTTCTTCCACCCCAGCTTCCTTCTCTGCTGTATCACCTCTGTCAAGCTCCTGCTTCAACGAGAGCCCGCACGAAGCTCAGAGCATCCTCCCACGTGAACTCATTAAAACACGAATTTTCAGGGATCTTACAAAGGTCCCAAATGCCCCAGGACTTTAACAAGCAGCAGCTTTGCACCCAAAGGCACACACTCACCGTCGTAGTCCAAGGCCAGGCAGAGTCCCCAGAAGGCACAGCAGAGCAGGAGCCTGTGTGGCAGCCTCCTGTTCCCGAGGGTCCCCATCCCAGTGCAGGGTCCGGTGGCACACCACAGTGCCAGAGCTGTGTGGGGACAGCAGCATCAGTGTCCCTGCTTACGCATTTCCTCCTGCTGGTCCTTAACTCTCGGAAGCAACGGGGCTTATCCCGGGCAGGATGAGGGAATGGAGGGGCTGTCACCACAGGCACGGAGCGTGGGCTGCCCGAGCTCGGGCTGCACAACCCCAGCGTCAGAATGTGGGACTGGGAGGGGTTTATTTATCCAGACCCAAAGTGTTTCAGGGCTGCACTTCATCCTCAGAGCGAGATGTGACTCACCCAGGGCTCCTTCCTGCCCCGGAATATTCCTGGAAATGACAAACGTGGTCGGATTTGATGCAGTTTGCACACAAACAGAGCCCAGGCACCTCTGCCCGTGGGAGCACCGAGAGTCCTTCCACTGCAGAGACCCAAGTGGCTCCTGGGTGATCCAAGGTCTTTTCCTAAACCCTGAGTCACAACACTCTCTGGTACTACAAACGAGAAGGTATCCCAGATACCAGAGCTGCAGACCACACAGGCCTCCCAGGGATTTCATGGGGCTCGTGCAGACTCATGTTCTGGCAATGGAAGGTTTTTGTGTCAGCCTTGCAGCCTCCAGATCAGGCTGGACCCTTCAGAGTTCTGCTCTTTTATTCCTGCTCCATCTTCCTGGCTAAACAGGGGATGAAGCTCCTGCAGCTTCTTGATTTTACTGCAGAGGATGGTTAAAAGTCCTCTGGGTTGGAGCTCTTGCCCTTGAAAGCACCAGCAGGAGCACCATGGCACTGCAGGGGCAAAGTGAGGGAGACACTTTGCTTCCGCTGATAACCTCTGGGGCAGGGAGAGCAGCTTCATCCAGCAGGAAAGGGGCCTGCAGAGGGCACGCAGGAAGTCCCTGCTGTTGGGGAGATAACAGGGAGCTCCAGCCAGTCCTGCCCCACAAAAAGCTGTCTTTTCCCAGAGCTGAGCAGAGCTGACCACTCTGCCTGGGATAAGAACTCGGAGCAGCACATGGAGCTGCTGGTTGTGCCCAGAGGACAGCTCAGATAATGCTGTAACAGGGACTGGCAGACATTACCTGAGCCTTCAAGATCCTTTGCTGCCTGGTCCCTCCTTCTCTGACCCCCTGAGCAGGTCCCTTCTGTGCTCCCAAATCCTCTCCCATCTCCCGTGTCAGAGCCCCAGCGTGGCCCTGGCCATCAAGAGCACAGGCCAGTGGGACAGGAGGTCGTGGCTGGAGAGGGTGCTGGGGTTTGGGCTGTTCTCTGCAGTCCTCTGCAGGGGAGGAAGGACAGGAGCTGGAGCCCAGGCAGTAGGAACTGTAAATTTGGTTTGGCAACCTGAGGAGCAGCTCGTTTCTTTCTCCTCGCCTTATGAATGGCCTCTTCTGTGAAGGTTGCAAATCTGAGCCTGGCTGCTGTTTGATGAGATTCTTCTATTCCAAGGAGAAAATGATCCTATTTCCTTTGCTTTCAGCCTATTCCCACATCCTTGTGCCGAGCGTGTCGAGAGGTGGAGTTCCACTGGCAGGGAGAGGGAAGATGCAATGTTAGATGTTTTGCTTTTGTGATTCTCTCAGGATTTATGAACCATTACAGAATGACTCATGTGGCCACATATTTTCCATGCCTCAGCCAGGATCCTTTCCATGCTCTGTATGCAAAAAATTAGCCATAATCAGGTTCAGATAGTGTGCAAATCACAGCCCTGCTTCCTATGGGCAGGTCTCTGGAGTGGAGCAGAGAGGGGTTACTCATCTCTGTATCCTTCATTTTTCAGATGCTGTGTGATCTTTAGTGACTGCCTTAGATGCAGAACAGCTTGCCTGAAAATTCTAATGCCAGAGGTTTGTCACGGCTTGTTAACATCTCTTTAAGTCGTGTGATCCCTGCCCTGTGGGGTAACAATTTGGTTTTAAAGTAATTCATTGTGCAATAGATCATCTCCTGGGAGCAGGGGCTCTTTTATTCCGTGGCTCTGAACCCAAAAGATGTAATGCTGGAAAACAGGCTGGGGATTTCAGAGCTCAGAGGGAGGGTACGGACACCACCTGGCCTGTCCCATACATCTTGGAGGCTTGGAAGAGCCAACTGTGGTGGGTAAACGATGGGATTCACTATTGCTGCTCCCTTCCAGCAGCTCCAGAGGGTTCCTGAGCAGCAGCTCGGGGCTGTCTCTGCAGGCTCTGCATGTACGAGGTGCCCTCGAATCTCAGACACTGTCGGGTCCCCTCTTTCTTCTCCGTGGCCCCAGGGAATCCCCCTGCTTGTCCCACAGCTCTCCTGCTCCTCTGGGATCCCACCCAACCTTTCCCCTGGGTGATTCCACACGTTCTCCTCAGCCTCACACTGCTGCACCACTCGTGATGAGGGAGGATTTTCAGAACTGCTCTTCTGCTTGCCGGTAGTTTTCACTTCACGCTGTAAAAGTCCACCTGAAGGCGTTTTCCAGGAATGTTTGGAGTTTATTAACACCCTTACAACTCATTCAGTGTTCTGGAATAGCTTTCTGGGGGCCTTTCTCAGCAAGATTGTGACACTGGGGTGGGGGCTACCTGGCCTGACACAGCCATCATCATCATCATCATCATTATCCCTTTTCAGCACCAGGACTCTTTAGATTCATTCTTCAGCACAGGTTAAGAGTTGCTAGACTTTGATTTAGTCTTCAAATTGAATGGGTGCTACATTGAGTTGGTTCTAATCCAGAGCAATGGCTGAAACACAAAGAAAACCTCCAATTATGTTTCACACACAGTTCTAGACCCTCTCACTGGTTCACAGCCCCATCTCTCCCGGTGCATCCCTGCGATGTGGAAACACGTAAAAAAAGTCCTGGAATGTTAAATGCTGAAGTCAGGTACTCCCCTCAGCAATTCTGAATTTAATTGTGCAAACCATTGATACCTATTCCATCCTGCAAACCTGAGGGATATTTTTAAGCCGTTTGCTGTTGCTGAGATCTCCAAGCGCTCTTATGTCACATCTGGCTGTCCCTCCCCTCGAGCACAGAGAGCATCCCCTTTGTGAGAGGGCCAAGAGAAGACTTGTGCAAAGTGGGCTGTGTCCTCTGAGACCCCACCACCATCACTTAAATCAAATTATTCCATGCAATTGATGTACCAGAGGATTGTTATTGGGAGAACAACAGTTTGTTTCCCTGTGAGCGACCAGGGGGCTGCACGGAGAGCAGAGCTGCCTTTTGTTATGGCAACGGAAGTGTTGGGGATGATGTAAAGGAAACTCCTATCAGCTCTGGGTCACATCACTACGGCTTAATTTGCAAAATCCACTCATTCATTTGCCGTGCAGAGCTCACAGGGAACACAGTTAAACATGTTATTACCCAGGAATTTGGGGAGGTTGAGGGAAAGGCGGGTGGAGGGTTATTTTCATGGTTGCAGTTGTGTTGTCTTAACCTGTAGCAGATGTGCTTGTGGGGTTGGGAACTGGAATCAGTCCCTTCTCTGGAGCCCTGGTTGTGCTCAGTGTGTGATTCCTGGGGCCAGGCCTGGGCTGTGCCTCACCTCTGGCAAAGGTGCTGCTAGGAAGGAACCCGGCTGCAAGAGGGCACTGCCTGGCACAGCACAGTCCTAGAGCTGGGATCCCACAGGGATCAAATCCTGCCCCTGGCCCCGCACAGACACCCCAACAATCCCTCAGGGATCAAATCCAGCCCCTGGCCCTGCACAGACACCCCAACAATCCCACCCTGGGCATCCCTGGCAGCGGTGTCCAAACGCTCCTGGAGCTCTGGCAGCCTCGGGGCTGGGACCATTCCCTGGGGAGCCTGGGCAGTGCCCAGCACCCCTGGGGGAAAGAACCTTTCCCTGAGATCCATCCCAAGGCCTGACACAGCTCCAGCTGTTCCAATGTTCGCTTTTGAAACCTCTCTGTGGTGGAGCAACTGTGCCACCCCCTGGACTCCCTGCTCCCCTCCAGCCACGGGCTCCAGGAGAGGTTTTGGCAGCTCCCACGTGAATGCAGCCCCAGCTCCTGCGTGGGATCTCTGCTGGGGGCTGCTTGCAGGAAATGTATTTCCCTTTTCTGCTCACACCCTCACTCAGCACTTGCTGACACACAGCTGCATCAGCACATCCCACAGCCTCTCCAGGAACTGCTCATTCAACCTTTCAGTTGCATTTTTCTACCATTTAAAATCCAGTTTCAGGTACAAGCCAATCAATTCTGAGGGTTGTCAGAGTTTAAATTAGCTGAAAAGAAATGTGAAACAGTGAGAGCTGCAGACTTTTAAAATCAATATTTTATTTTACTTGAATGTGCAAATAAATATAAAAAAAACTACATTCAAGGAGCTGGCAAAGCAATTACAAGCCCAAAAGCAAAGATCCTTCAAACAAATGGAAGAACAAACTCTTGACTCAAGGTCGTGCAGATACACAGCTGAAACCCTCAGACATGAACAAGCCCCTCTCAAACCTGCCCATTACTCCCTTCACATCCCTTGCTACTCTCAGCTTCGAGACAATAGCACTGGAAAGGGCAAAAGTCTTGCTTAATCAGTTCAGATTATAAATTAAGGTTTACAAAATAAGGATGCTTAAAAATACCTGAAGTACACTTAGAATGGGTTGATGGAACAGGACGGTGCCCAGGTGTGGTGCCCACCTTGGGACACCTGGAATCAAACGCATTTTAAGCCACAAGTTGCCACCTATTTTCTAGTAAACAGTTTTCTGTATCATAAAACCATAAAATTTGGCACAATTGTCATCTCCACTGGGAGACAGCAGAGAGGTGAGCAGGACTGAGGTGTGTTTTGGTGAGCTGGCTGGAAGGGAAAGGGGGACACTGTGCTTTGCACTGGGCTTGTCCCCCTGCTCCCCCCAGCCCTCACAGAGCCACGTGGTCTCTTCTCACTCCCTGCAACGAGGGCAGGGGAAGAACCTTCAGATCATTTCAGGAACCAAAGTTTAGCAGAGACCCAGATGAGGAGAATACGGGTTCTTGATGAAAAGTCTCTGCTGGCAGTGGTTGTGCAAGTGGCCACGAATGCCAGAGAGTGGCCTCCCTCCTTCCCTCCCACAGATTATTTTGCAGAAAAGACAAAGACTCAGGACAGTTTTCTATTAAACGTACCCCAAAGGCCAATTTTTCTACTGTCAAGTGAGACAATTGCGAAACCAAATGTCGTACAGTGGAAATAACCCAGGACAAATCCTACAGGCTGCTCCTTAGGTCTGGCAGAAATCATAACCTAAAAATCAAAGCCACAGAAAGTTTCGGGGTGGGGGGGTTATTGCCCCAAAAGCCAGGGAAAAGTTGGATGCAAAGCTGAAAGGAGGCTGGGTATGCCTCAAAACATGTTTGTAATACACTCCACGGACACGTGCTTGCCCTTGGCCCCCCAGAAACAGGAGTGAAGTCACAGTGGGGCTGCAGGACAGACACGAGTAAATCTCCTTGATTTCTCACTAGATGAAGTCAGATGTAGTGCTCTGCACGGATCAGGGCAGGCTGTGTTAGGTTTCATGGCAAAAAAAGCTTCGATAGCAGTATGGATGCTTCAGTGGAAAAGCTCGTCTGGGATGGCTGTGGCTGGATCTCACACTGCTCCTCGCAGATTTCCATGTGTCTCTGCAAACACAGCGCCTGTGCTGACCCAGCAGAAACAGGAGGGTCCAAGGGCCAGAGCTCAGCTCGCAGCTGTGCTCCGGGAGCTCCATCTGCCGATGTCAGCGATGTGCTGCAGCCCCGCGCAGCGCCGGAGGCCGGGCACGCACAGGGCAACGCCGGGAAACGCCCAGCTCCGGAGCTGCCCGCCAACATGCAAAACACAATCCCAAAAACCAGGCCAGACCTCGCAATGGATGTTCCTCCCCGTGGATATTCCTCCCTGTGGATATTCTAGAAGGCGGAGTCTGCAGCAGGTCCTCAGCTCCCAAAGCAACACCAGCAGCTGGGGGGTCTCAGGCTGGGCATTGCTCCTGTCCCAGCACCACAGCTCAGAGTTCTTCCCCTCAGTTCATGCTCCAGAGCACTTGGTTGATGAGGGAGAGTCAGAGCCTTGAGTGCTGGCCATCCCCGCGTCAGTTTTGGCATTTTTCTCACCAGAGCACCAGGAACAAGAGTCATTTGTTGCCTTGTTGGTTCACAGGGATAACGAAGCCCCCCTGTGCCGGAGGCTCTTGGCCCTGCTGGCACTCCCAGGTTACAGTGAAGAGTTCTGCAGGCTCCAAGATGGCAAAAATGTCAGGAAGATAGGGAATATTAAACCATTCAAAGTGGAAGCAGCTGCCAGCATCTGCTCAAACACCAGCCCAGCTCCACCTCTCCAACAATGCCACTAGTGGTAGTTCACCCCCTCACTGAGCTGGTCAGCAGTGGCCTAAAGCCAGGAAACTACTAAAAAGTGTGTGGCAATGCCAAGAGCCCCCTTCCCGTAAAAGCTTTTAAAAGTCTCTTCATGATGGCTGGAGGATTACACTGCAAGGACACAAGTCTATGCCATATGGAAAATACATGATAATCCAAAGTAAAATGCTGTTTGGATAAATATCATTAATACATACATTGCATTCCCACCACTATTCTCATAGGAAATGTGCTTCACCAGCAACGCTCTGACTCGTCTGGGTGCTCAGGGTGAAGCGGGACGGCGGCTGTACTGCACTCTGTATCTGTTCACGGGCACCCCGTGGACATTCACTGTCTCACACGTGGTTTTGCAGGGCACCATCTCCTCGTCCTCGTCCCCCATCAGCCAGTCTTGAACCACATCCACGGCCTCCATGGACACGTTCTCCTCCAGCCACCGGTTGTGCCACTCCTCGAACTGCTGGTGGTGCTTCAGCAGCACCATGGGCTGGACCTGGGAGCAGGACAGTAAAGATCACTGAGAGGTTCCTGGGGGAAAAGCCAAAGCCCTCAGCTCTACCTGAGATGTGCAATGCTTTGGGCGCAACACAAACAGGAAACCACAGACCTGCGTTTAACCATCCCTATTTCCTAATGTTTGCCACTCCCACTTAACATTTGCGTGTAAAGAAAAGACAGCTAAGCTAATCCAAAGTCCAGAGCGTTTACCAGCTCTCCTCCATATTACACCCAACACAGAGTAGTAACTTTTGGGTGTAGCTTGCAGGAATTCAGCCACAAGACTTATTGGTACCGGCGTTTTGGCTCCCACCCTCAACCTCTGCTGCTGCCCAGGCTGCAGAGGGAGTAAAATGGAGATGTACCTGCTTGGCTCTGCAGAGAGCTCCTCTCCTGTACATGTAATCCTCGGAGTTCATGATGAACATCATCTTGTGGGTGTTGAGCTTGAAGCGACAGTCGACGTTGCAGGCGCTCTCCACCCCGATCAGCCGCTTCCAGGAGCTCTTGACCTCGCTGCGCAGGGCCCTCACCTGCTTGCACTGCCACTTGCGAAACTTCTTCAGGTTTCTGGAACAAAACAAGGATGACAAAGCATGTGTCACACACTTGGTTATCCACTCTCCTCAGCTGACAGGGCTCACAGCACAGGTATGGAACTTGTATTTGCATGTTTCGTTTCTTAGGCTCTCTCCAGGATCTTCCTCTGCAAACTCCGACAAATATTTAGTGAAATGGGAACAAAGTGACCCAGAATCCCATCTAGAATCCATCCTGCTCCATTCCAAACACAGTTCCATGAACAAACCTCAGTGCAGTGGTCATAAATTTCTTTCAGCACCCCGTGCAGCTCACTGGCCTGGAGCAGCCCCTCAAAGGTGAGTGCATTTCCCCGGGACTGGCACATCACCCAAACCCACTGGTGCACGGGCAGGGAGGAGGCAGCAGCAGCTGCTGCAGGTGTGGCTCAGGGCAGGGAGCAGCTCACCTTTGCAGAAAGACCGGTTTCAGGAGGAAGCCATCGTTCTGGTTGTTGGGAGCTCCTTCCACCCCAACGTACTGCTCCATGTAGTTTGCCAGGTGCTACACAAGGGAGACCAACTCAAGTGAGATTTCACTTCATCGGGACAAACGTTTCTGCAAAGAACTTGTTTATTTCCAAGCTTTTTATTCTGAGGCTGGTTTATGTTGAAACTCTTTTGCTAATACACCACTTCTGTCATCGGCCACAGCCCCACACTTCATCTGCCCACCTCCCAGGCAAACTTGTCCTCCTGGCAAAGTCTCACATTTTGGAAGAAGAAAGCAGGGAAAGCATTCTTAGACATCTGCTTTGTGGTACACAGACTCCATGGTCATTGTGGTATTACCTGGACCTCCACAGGATCTTCTGTCTGGGTTTCTTCTGTATCCAGCAGCTCAATGGTCATGATCACCTGTCCTTTCCTCTGGAGAAACATGACCTGTGATAAAGTTACAGAAAATATTTGCCACAGGGGTTGACAATAAAAAGCTGCATATTCACAAGTCATTTGGACAACAAATAGAAGCTGGGAGAGAAGCAGCAGGGCTTCTCAGTGAGCCACAATGTCCCCTCACTGTCTGTGCTCTGGTTTTGGTACCTTCTCTCCATATTGCTCACTCTCTCACCTCGGGAGCTTCCAAACCCACTTCTCCCAGGTGAAGTGCCACTTGGGAGATTTTCTGAAGTTTTTCAGTGATTTTCTGAAGGCAGCAAGGTCTCTTACCTTGAAGCAGTTCTCATCTGCCATGCACCGTTCAGCCTTCCACTGGTAGCTGGTCTCCTTTGCTGCCCGGACACACCGGGATGACAAATTACCCCCAGCAGCTCCTCGCTTCCTCTCGTTCAGGTAGAGCTCAACCACCTTCAAGCAGATGTCATCGCTCACTAGATGGTGAAGCTTCCATTAAAAAAGGGGGAATTCAGTCAGCAAGCCTGGGCCAAGAGTTAACTCTAGTGTGTCATGAAAGAAGTGTAAAACTCAGCACAGCATCACACTCAGCTGAAGCAGCAAACTCCAGAGACTTCCCACATTTCACTCTCTTTTTCATGACTTTGCAATAAAAGGAACAGAGGAGAGTGAGGGGCTGATGTACCTGAACTAGAAAACTACAGCTGGAAGATAGAATTGAGTAAGAAGAACGGGACATTTTTTGTGTTGCCTTAGATGTATTCTGGGGATGGCAGAATTTTGAAAAGACTGCAACTCAAAAAATGCTGGGAAAGGCCACAAAGAGTAAATCCCCTACAGTGGTCCCTGTATGGAAGCTGAATTCTCTCACTAAACTTCTGCTGGGACGTTTCCCTGTCAGATACAACTTTTCCCTGAATTTGCTACAAGCTCAGTGCCCCATTGCTCTGCAGGGCACTGGGAGAAGCCTGGCTGTGTGTGAGGGGTGATGTGCAGCCCCAGCACAGCCCTCACCTGGCGCACGATGTTCTGCACCAGCTTGTCCATGGTGAAGCCGATGTAGGCGTGGATGGTGAACATCTCCCGCAGGGTGTCCTCGTACTGCGTGGGGTCGATGTTCCCGTCCAGCAAGCTCCTCACCATGTCCAGGAAGGCTGGGTAGTACTCCTCCAGCTCCACCTCACCTGGCCAGGGGAAAGTGCGTTCATTTCACACACAGAAAAGGCAGAGTGAAGCCAAGCAGTGCAAGAGGCAGCACTGCTCAAGAACCACGAAACCCGGTGTAGAGAGTGACATTACAGACAGGCAGTTCCCTGCCAGGTGCCCTGACAGGCTGGGACAGTTTCCCTCAAGCACTTCCAGGACTGCCCAGGGCAATAACTATTTCTTTGTGGGGCTCTTTACATTGTAAATCAAAGTAACGGATTCCTACAAGGAGGCACCTGAGAACACCTGAGCACAGTGGGCTGGCAGGAAGCCTCTACGAACCAGCCCATGACACACTGCTAAAGGAGCTGTGTCCACAACTCACAAACACGCCGAGAATGGCACCTCCACACCCCTCACAGAGCTGCCTGCTGGTCCCAGTTACTCACACATACACAATGGAGCACTGGCAACCAGGGCATTAAGGGTGGACTAAGCCCTGCATTATTCTTACTTGGTTGCTTCAGTCTTAGCTCCATGGCTGGATCATTGGTTTTTTCTTTCCTCCCTTCACAGAGGAGCTTCTCTCTCTCTTTCTCAGTCCGATATTCCAGAAGCTGCTTCTGGGCCTGGCGATAAATCTTTAGGAGCCTGGAGCACAGAGTCTGGTGAAGGCGGAGGAAGAAATACCAATTATTATTGACAAAGAAGAGGCTGTAAACATCATCCAGGGTGTTGTGGGGCTCAGCAGCTGTAACATCACAGAAGGTTGCTTTGGTCTCCGAAGGACTGCTTGGAGGCCCAGGCATGTGTTTTTTCCGCAGCTCAAGAGTATCCAGGTTCTGCCCCTGGTGGTTTTCTCTGTCGTCATCTGTTGATTCCTCAGAAATGTTGTGTTCAGGTGGCTGAGAGAAGAACAGCTCAGGTATGAAGTGATGCACAATCTGCCTGATGGTTGCCTGATCCTCCTTTTGGATGGTGGGCTGTCTCTTCACATAATAGCTGATAAGAGACGCTGCATCTTCCAAAATCTGCTTATCTTCATAGATGAAGATAAGATGAGGCTCATTCGTGGACGAACTCCTCCCCTCTGAATGCTGCTCCTGATGCTGTAATCAAGAGACAAATAGATAAAGATCCTTCCAATCCATGCTCAAGAGCCATTCCCACCAGGAGAAATAAGCCAGCATTAACACTGTGCTTGGGACAGCTGGTTTTGACCGAGAAATCTCCCGATTCCCGACCACTTCCACACGGTCCCAGGTGCTGTGCACACATCTCGGTCACCCTGCCAAGGAAGGGCCTGGAGGAGGGGCCATTCCCTGTCATACACACCTCATCATAGACACTCTCAATTTCATTCAGCAAGCTCTTGGAGCGCAGAGCTTTGGTGTCGTTCTGCTTGAAGTTGACGGCCTGGTGGTCCAGGGATTTCAAATAGGCCTTCTCATACTGCTCCCTCCAAATCTTGTTGAAGCCCTGCTGGGCCTCCCTCCATTCCTCCTCTTTTGCTTTCAATCTGCATAAATGAACAGTCCAGTTCAAAGAGACAGGCACAGAAACACACCCAAAACATTTTAATGTAGCCAACTGTGGTGCAGCAAGCAGTTTTCAGTGGAAAACTGGGATTTATTCCTGGAAGCAATAAATAAATAAATTTGAAAAAGCAGCAACGCTGATGATAACTTATCCTTTGAAACAACACCTATAGAAAACAGTTCACAGAATCACAGAATCATTTAGGTTGGAAAAGACCTCTAAGATCACTGAGTCCAACCTTTGACCAATCATTGCCTTGACAACCAGACCATAGCACTGACTGCCATGTCCAGTTGTTCTTTGAACTCCTTCAGGGATGGTGACCTCCCTGGGCAGCCCCTTCCAGTGTTTAACAACCCCTTCCGTGAAGAAATTCCCCCTGATGTCCAACCAGAACTTCCAGTAGTCCAGCCCGAGGCTATGTCTTCTTGTCCTGTTGTTTAAAAATGCTTTAAAAATCCTTTATCAGCTTCTTAAAGAACACAGAACAACGGGAATTACCTCTTAAGAACAACGGGAACAGCAGTAACTGGGTTTTTCTTAAGACTCTCGATGATCTCTGGTGCTTTGTCACCGTAGATGCGATAGATGGCCCGGCGCTGGATCACTTCCGAGGTTCCCCCCAAACAATCATCCAGGCGAAACTTCTCCTGATCCTCCTGGGTCAGGCGGGACAGTTTCTTCTGCACGCTCTCCAGCACACGGATTGTGGCTAAATTGGTCTCCAGGACAACATCCAGCTGTTGAGAGTTCCCAGAAAACACAGTGTCAGAACAGGCAGAGCAGGAACACGGAGAGCAGCAGCAGCCCAGGTTTGTGGAAGGCGTTCCAGCCCCATGGGTGGGGCCAGGAAGCATCAGGAAGGTTTTTACTGGAAAAGAGACCTCTGCCAGTTCTCCCAAAGGTCACATGCAATTTAGAACTGGACTCATGCCTAGGAAGAACTATTAGACTCCAAGCACAACACACCAAACTCCATCTCAAACCAACAAACACCAACAGAACTTTCAGGAACTGGCCACCAATTAATTCAGCAAAATCCAGAGGTTTTGCTTTCTGAGGAAGCAGAAAGGGAGCTCAGCAGCACAGGTACCTCAAAGCGCTCATCCTCGCAGCGGTGCAGCTGCTCCTCATAGGGAGTCTTCTTGGAGCTGACAAAAGTGGAGTCCTCAGACCAGGATGGAAATGAAACCCAGGTATCATTTAACACCTGCAACAGTGCAAAGACATGACATTGAGCAGGGCCTTGTGAGCCCAGAGCTGTTCTCAAGGTGTTTTCTCTCTTGTCTTTTAGCACAGTTCTTCCCTGAAGTTCTGTAGGACATTCCAGACCTAATTCCCAGATCACTGCTCCCCACATTTGAGGTCTGTGTGGAACTGCCGGGGCCCTGCTCAGAAAACTCAAAAACATCTTCCCTATCACCTCGCACACAGAGATCACTCTGCAACTGTAAAGAAAGGAGACAGAGCTCCCCACAACAGTGGGAATGGGGCCTCAGGCACTGCCTCACAAGGCTCTTCCAGAGAAAAACTGTTCCTAAAGGTCATATTGGCCCACTGCTAGAAAATTAATTCCAGGGTATTTAATATTCTTTTCTGTCTATAGGAACACATTTGTGTCTGCACACGGCCTCGAAAGGTATTAAAGATGTGATTTGAGATGGGTTTGGATAGAATTAGTAAAATGTGGGTACTATTTCAATAAATTGGCTGAATAAAGTGAATCAGCACTGAAGAGGGGACTCCCCATGCAGAAGCTGTGGCACAAAAGGCCCCACTCCAATTTATGTGTGTTCAGGGATTGAACAGCCTGATCCCAAAGTACCTCCTTGCAAATGGCTGTTCTCCCACTGCACTTTGGCTGCTGGTAGGTTTTTGGGAGAGCTCGGTAACTGGATCCAATGCGTTTGCAGGAAGCATAATCAATTTCCCGGCTCATTCCATCCCCGGAGCGGTCGCTCAGCGGAGAAGCAAAGGAAAGCTCTTTCACACCAAGGAAGGACTTGAACTGTGCAAAGAGTTCTGGGAATTTCCTTCAAAAACACAAGTATTTTGTTATTTCACTGTGACAGTTTTAGGGTGGTTAATGCGTGTCATAAAAGGGAGGCAGAAATATCTAAACAAACTCAGCGTTACAGGGAGAAATCTTTCACCAACACCTCATCTCTGTTATCACTCTCTCTGAATTGCTTCAGGGTTTTTTTTTACTTAAGGTAGGAAAATGATTTCCCTTCACTACACAAACACTCCCCCGAAGTGCCTGAGGAGAAACTGATCCTTGCGATTTGACTCTCCCTCTTCTGCTGCAAGCCAAAGAGCTCAGGAGGCTCACAGCAGAGCTGGAGCTATTTATCCTTCTCACAGCACTGTTCTCAGATTTCATGTTTATACCCTTATTACACTTTGAGATATTAAACAGGGAGTGTGAACAGACAGGAAAATATTTCCTCACAATACTGGTTAAGAGCTGTATAGATAAATTTAAAGGTTCAGATTTTATGACTCCTCTTTTTGGATTAACGTTCAATTTCTTGTGTGCTACTCAGGAGACAGTTCTAAGTTAAATCCAAAACGTCTGTAACAAAGCTCACAATGTGTCCAAACAGAGTAGGACCTACAAAGTACCACAGGGCGAGAGGTAAGTTAGTAACTTACCCTAAAAAGGGTGTAACAAGCTGGAGCAACTCAGAGCCAGAGACCAACTCCTGGTTGAAGAGAGCGATGCAACGGAGAAAATTTTCATAGACCTCCTGACTCTTGAGCACCCTGCGCACCTACAGCAGTTTGGAGAGATGATCACATCACCTGAATGCCACTTGTATTTAGAAAATTATTCATTATCTGTCCAGTCATCTTCCAAACCCACCTATTTTTACTTTTGTCGGTCTTTCTCGACCACTTGGAAAAGTCAGGGAATGTCTTAAGTGCTGACATACAAATTGCGCAGAAAACCAACCAATTAACAACCACATAAAAGGCTGAAGATGAGTCCAAAAATGTGAGAAAAGGACAAATACTGACCTTGTCAAAGAAGGAAAACTCTTGCAGCGTCCCATATTTCCCCACTGTCGCAACTGACAGATCTTTGGTACCTCGCAGCTTCATTTTCTTCTGTTAAAAGAACAAGCAGTTATATTTAACATGTTGTGACTCAAATGCCATCAAATTCCACTCTGTTGACATAGAACAGCTCCCTGCAAAGGCTGAGACCCTGCATTTCCCCAGCAGTGATCTGGCATTGCTGTGTCACGTCCTCACAGCAATCTCTGTCAAATGTCTCCCAGCTAAGAAGAAACAACAAAAAAAGAGAATCACTTGAGATTTCTGCATAGAAGCAATAAATTATCCCTTTCCAGGGCCAATACTTAGTACAGAAGGTTGTGATATTTAGTACCAAACATGTTACCACACACATTTAAGCATGTATTAAAAATTCCCTTTTTCTACAGTAATTAAAATAACTCAAAATTTTGTTTTTCATACACCTACATACATCAAAGACACTACTCATTACACCTTTATCTCAGCAATTACTAAGCACAAGTAATATCAGGTTATTCTAAGTTTTTACTTGCTGAAAGATACCTTTGCTGGGCCAGAAACAGGACGCAGCAGCAGCGGCCTGGATCGCTTCTTGCTGTGCTCCAGATTCTTCTCATGCTCAGTTTTCTGGACACTGTTCACTTCACATGGTCCATTTCCTGTGAACTGAAGTAAATAAATAATGATTTCGACATTCTCCTCTCAAATAAAGAATCCTACCAGGACACAGAGCATGTGGTTAAGTCACCTGTTCTGAGAAAATCCAAACAATGAGGAGGAGCAATGTGCATTGCTGGCTGTATGATTTTCCATGTTTTGCATATTCTACATGCAGACAGAGCATTCAATATCCTGCCCTGCTCTCAGCACGTACCAAAGACCTTTTTGCCTCTGGAAGGAACTGTCCAAACTCTGAGAGCAGATCCTCCTGTCCCCGGAACAGATTGGCCACTTCAGTGAACACTTCCTCCTCTGACATGCCCCGGAAGGGTCGGCCCTTGGTGTTCAGCTGTTCTTTCTGAAAAGATACACACAGATGTTCAACAGAGTCAAAAAATACCTCACTCTGCCAGAAAACTCAACCTGAGCCAGAAACACCAATGCCACAGAACTTGAAAGGACTCTGAGCCAGCCCCAGGTTCTTACAGGGCCTCCTTTCACACACAGGATCACAAAATCATCTGAAGGTGAGTAAAACAGATCTGGCTATAGACTCTTTACACCCTGAAAAGTTCCACAATTTTCACACTTTTTGTCACTTCCTGTGAATATCTACAAGGCAGCTGTTGGATAAAGTCCTTGGGAACTCTAAGTCTGTTCAACAGAGATTAAACTTGACAACTACAACTCCAACAGCTCCAGTGCCAACCCACTGCCTCTTCCACAGAAGGCTTTTTACCTGGTAAGTGTGAAGAATTTCTAGAAAGGATCTGTAAATCTCTGGATGGTCAAGGAAACGTGTTTTGATCTTATTCACGTAACTGATGGCATTATTGAACTCCACAGAATCAGATTCCAAGGGAATTTGGGATTTATCTTCTTTGTAGGGAAGCTGCTGCCGAAACTCCTCGGAGCAGTCGCTGTGGTTGTGGGAGTTCTCCTGGGAGTAGTGCAAGACCAGCCCACTGCCAGGGAGCGCGCTGGGAACGGGCTCCGGGGGCACCTGGGGGCACAGGACACATGAGATGTGTTGGAAAAGGATCAGGGACCAGCTCCACAACAACCCAGCAGCAGTGCTGGCAAGGTCTCTAGCTAAAAAATAGTGTCACGTGAAGAAGAAAGAAAAAGTATTTCAGTCACCAATCAATTTCCCTACCCAGTTTATTAACTCCATCAGTTAAAATAAGCCCCAAAGTTCTCCCTGGTGTAGGAACCACCTGACTTGTGGCTGTCACAGCCTTATTGGCCTCACCTGAGAGGCTGCACCAAACACCCCCCACTGCAGGTCCTGCTACCACTGGTTATTGCAGAGGAACTGCAGTTCTAAGGAGCACGTTAAACATAAGGCCCTTACAGATGTTAATTCCTAAGCAACAGAGAGATCTGAGGGAGCTGAGATTTAAAAGGTAGTTCCTGCTACTAACTGGAGTTAAACCACAAGTTTATCAGCAGAATTCAGTTTATGGCTCTATTTCAGCTCCACAACCACACAGTAACAATAAAAAACAAGGAGGGGCAATATCCATCTGTATCCCAGCAGATGTGTTTCACACCAACAGTACCTGATGGGGATTCCATGATCTTTAAAGACCTTTCCCAACCTAAACAATTCAGTGACTGTTCTGTGTACTTTTGCCTATTGCCTAAACAAGTTTCCTGGTTTATCAGTGGAAGACTGGAAGTGCAATTCTTCCAGGATCTCTCCTTGAAATCTGTCACTGCCCACAACCCATTTAACAACGTTAGGCCAATTACAATTTCAGTTTCCAAATGTGACTGAAATATTTGGTCTTGAAGTGGTGTTTTCATGCAGAATCATCATGCCTGTGTAAGTCAAACTACCTGGTTTCAGAAGAAATAGGGGGTTGGAACTAGGTGATCTTTTAAGGTCCCTTCCAATCCAAACTACTTTATAATTCTTTGTATAAACATTTAAATTTGTATTACCCCCATTATCATAGGCTTTGAAAACCATCTAAAAACCTCAGCAACGTGCACTACACATAAATCTCCACAGCCTAAACTGTGCAGACGTGTCCAGTGACACATGGAACAGTTTATTTAGAGAATAAGAGCTCTGTGACCTACCTGACTATTCAGAGGTGACTGTATACTTAACTTCCCGTTCTTTGGAATTTCTATCCTGTAGCCCAGAGGAAGAAACGCATTGAATCCTACAATGAGGTCAGGATGCTCATGGAAAAGCTGAGAAACACGTCGGATGACTCCAGGTGTGTCAATGCTAAAATTGAGAGGGGGGTTTGTTACTTTCATCCAAATCAGAAACACAAGTTAAGCCCAGAAAATGCCAGAGGGATGTGAAGCATCTGGCAGCTTAGGGATGCAATTCCTTAAAAAAAAAATTTAGCCCAATTAGAGGGAGTGACCACCGCAGCCTCACCCTGGGAATGTTATCCATGGGAAGGAGAAATGAGTGTGCAGGTTGGCAAAGGGGCAGGACAGCCACCAACTCCAGGGCTGGCAGGTCACAGGTTCTGTGCTCAGGCTGCTTCACTTATTTTCAAGATCTCAGAGTGGAAAGTAAAAATAGATTTGCCTTCTGTGGGTTTCACCCCTGGAAAATGATGGGATGGGCGGAAGTTCTCCAGCTCCATGTGACTGCACCACTGGGGGACAGAGCAGTGAGTGTGCAGAGGGGGAACGATGGGGTGAAGGCTGGGGGGCCCTGCACAGGCAGAGAGACCCCACAAAGGCTGAGACCTGAGGGAATGGCTGGAGCTGTGTCAGGCCTTGGGATGGATCTCAGGGAAAGGTTCTTCCCCCGAGGGTGCTGGGCACTGCCCGGGCTCCCCAGGGAATGGTCCCGGCCCCGAGGCTGCCAGAGCTCCAGGAGCGTTTGGACACCGCTGCCAGGGATGCCCAGGGTGGGATTGTTGGGGTGTCTGTGCAGGGCCAGGGGCTGCACTGATGATCCCTGTGGGTCCCTTCCAACTCAGGATAACCTGGGATTCTGTGAAAGGCTCCCCAAAGCACCCCGGGATGCAAGACCTGGGCTTTACCTCTGGCTCTTGAACTCCTTCATGATCTCCAGGAAGCCGTTGTAGGTGGCAGGGTCGCTGCCAAAGCGGATCTTCACCTGGTCCAGGTAGGAAAGTGCATCCTCCACCTGTGGGGGTGAGAACACGGTGAGGCCCAGGCAGGGGGAACAGGCCCTGGAGCCCTCCACGGCCCCAGAACTGGGGCGGGGGCACCTCAAGACACTGTAGGGGGTGAGAACCAGCCCCGGGGGAGCCCCACAGCACTGGGGAAGGGCACTCGGTAGCAGGTGAAGGGGCCGGAGGAGGGCAGGCCCCGGTGGGCACCACGTACTGGGGAGGGTGGGCTTCCCGTACTGGGGGGGTGTCAAGGCACGGAGGGGGGCACGGTACCGGGGAGCCGGGAACGGGTCCCTAGGGAGGATGACCGCGGTACCAGAGAGGAACAGCAGGGCCGGGGAGAGGGGCACGGCCCAGGGGAGGGGGGAACAGGCCTGGGGAGCCCTCACGGTACCGGGGGAACAGGACGCGGCCCCAGGGAACCCCACGGAACCAGCGGAGGAGGGCGGGGGAGCCCCCGGCGCGAAGGGGACAAGCCCCCGGGACACCCTCCAATACCGGCGCGGGAGGGACAAGCCCCGGGGGCGAGTTCGGCACCGCGGCCGGAGCCGGGCAGGTCACGGTGGG